>JAOEGS010004242.1:0-13193 GCA_025447755.1 Corythornis vintsioides
GGTGAAGTGGGCGCGGGGGGGGGGGGGGGGGGGGGGGGGGGGTGGGGGGGTGGAGGGGCGGGTCTGTGAAACATTCCAGCTCACTGGAGCTCTCCTTATCTTGGTGAAATTTAACCTTCCTTTCAAAAGTTGCCTTAGAAAGTATTTGTCTGCTGCTTTCTGCAGAGCACAGCCTGAGTAATTTGCTTTCCCATCCCTGTGGCCTGAAACACCCAGCTTCTAAAACAAATATCTCTCTGCTCTCTCAGTCTAACCAGGGCTTTGCATTGATTTAAAAGATCTTTGGCTTTGGCCTAAAATGATCCATGACATTCCGGTGTCCCACTCCCACAATCTGCTCTCTCCCAAATAAACTTGTACCCATGTGTGCATCCGTGGCATCAGTGTGTCTACTGGCTGTAAGAAAGAACACACAGCTAACACTCATGTCTCCCTAGGAGATATTTCACATCACCTTATCAGCAGAGAAAACTTAGAGAATTCCCATGAGCTCAGAAAAGACTATTCACTAAATTTTTTCTTGTTTTCTTGAACAGAGCCTCTGTACACTAACACAGAGCCTCCAAAATCCAGGGAAATGAGTGCAAAAGCTCTCCTCAGGTTTAAGAAGCCCCCAGTCCTGTGCATGCAGTGGTTATAGAGCATTGCCATGCAGCCAGAATGTGAGGTGGCAAACAGCTATGGATATGGCACTGCAGCGACTGATAGATTTGAACACTACTGAGAGAAATGTTTAGATGACAGGATTAAAACTGGCCAGCCACGCACAGATGAAGATATGCAGGTCACTAACTGTGCTTTGGGGAATTCTCTGAAGCAAATTAAGTTCAGTTCATCCATTTTAGCATAGGTCTGTTGCATCCTTCAGTGTGAATTTTTTTCCACTGCAATGGGCATATCCACTGGATCTTGCTGCCCATTCATCTCTTGACATGGTTAGAGTTACTTGAAGGGCTTTCTGACGAGCCATCAGCTTTCTTCCCTGGTTGAAAACACAGCGCTGTTTTCAGCATTACTGCTAGCTAGACCCCTCCACCCTCTGCAGCCTTCCTGCACCGGCAAGCATCCTGCCCGGGCTGTGGTACCACCTTGATAGCGGCTATCTCAGGGATCAGGATTTGTTAATAAACACGGGCTCCCTCTGCTGGGACAGAGCACAAAATACTGGGACGGAGAGGGGGAGGGGAGCCAGAGGAGGTGTCTGCAGGACAGGGTTGCTTCACTGATGGTCTTTTGCTTTCCTCATAAAATTTCAGTAAATGTCATGACGAACTCTGCATTTTTCTCCCCTGGATGATAACGGTGGAATAAACAGCAATGCTTTGTACTGCAGCTTCCTTCACTGCACATTCCAAAACCTCTGGGAAACTTGCATTAAACTTCCAGCGACCTGTGAAGTGATTTGGCACCATCTCCATTTTACACAAGAGGGAGGAGAAGCTCAGGTGTTAACCAGTTTTCCCATGTCATAAGCTGAAACACATGACCCTCTCCTCTGTCCATTGAGACATGTATCCTCACCCCACAGTGCCGGATTTAACCTCTCTGAGAACAGTCCTTAAAAATGTTCTGCCACGGACATGTCTCCACCACAAGAGACTTTTTGCATCAACCTCAGATAACCACAAAAGTTGCAGCAGATGGGGGGAATCCTCTCCTCCTCTCACAGGGGAGGGGGATGTGTCTGTGCAGTCATCTCTGCATCACAAGTAAAGGGCACCTCCCTGCTCCACCCACAACATTCTCAGCTGCCACCCCATGACTTAAAGCATGGGGGAAAGATTCAGGTATAGGCCTGCTAGCCAAGCATTCCCAATGTGCAGAAGTGTAACATCCCTGAGCAAAAACAATTAAGGCAAAGAGCTGCATTAACTGGAGCTGCCAGGACAAATCAAGAAAAGGAGAATGTGGAAAAAGGTCCAGGCAAGGGTGAAACATACTAGGAAAGAGAAGCAAATCCAGTTCTTGAGTAGAATGGACAAAGCTGCAGAGAAGACACTTCAGGGTGACTTTCCCAGTGGGTCTAGGACTCATCCCATCTGCTGCCTATGAATGCTGTACGCTGCATTATCTCTATGACCTTTAATCCACCTTTAGTTACTGTGTAGAATGTTACTGCATCAACATTTTTTTCCAACAAAAACTGCAGTGTAGATCAAATTAAATGCATTTCCTCAGCAAAACTGCTACCTTCCTCACTCACGTCTGTGCTTCCTGCTTGGAAATCTCTGCTGAGGGTAAGCAGGCTGGGCTGGATGCTTTACTTTCAATGAAGATCAGATGTTACCCTAGCAGCTCAATACAGACTAAATAAATCAAGTAGACTTGTTGCCTTCCATGACAGGAATAGCAGCTCTTGTCAGTAATTTGGGCAGCTAGCAGCTAAGTCCACAGTACTGTCCCACAGCATCATGACATTCACCATACTACCTCCAGTCTTACCTAGGCTGAGACTTCTCTTTGTAGGCTGTTGACAGAGGTATATATTCACTGCTTTGATGGGGAAAGATCTGCTTCCTCACAATGAATGTCCCTGAAACAATACAGCAGCAAACAACTTCAGAATTCCTACCTCCACAGGGACCACCTGTAGGTTTAAATCAAAACTAGCAGCAACACAGGAAGGTTTATGAGCTCCGTACTATGTTGATGACCCTCCTCTTCTCCATCCCAACCTATTCATGACCCACCCTTCCTTTTGCCTGTCTCACCATTTTTTGAGCTGCTTGTGGGTTTATGTATCATGGTCACTTACCAGATGGACTTCTTCAAATGACACCTCCAAATCTTCTTCAGATAACAGCAATGGAAGTGTGCATCTCATGCATAAAAAACAAGCAAGAGAGCACACTTGGGAGTAAGTCAAACACACTCAAAGCTTTCATGCATGGACAGCAACAGAAAAGGCCAAACATGGAAGTACTGATGATTTTGGTGCACAGTACTTGTGATGCTGCCCAGACAGCTGAGCAGTCTGATCTTGGTCTCCAACATCTCCCCCAAGAAGTCAATGGAGCTCCTCTAGACCATGCATCAGGACAGGGTATGACCCTGTCAGCCCAGCTTGCTGTGCCACAGGGTGTGCCCAGCTCTGGTGTGGAGCAGGCAACAGAGGAGCAGGTGCTACCCCGTAAATTAGCCATGAAGGAGCTGCCCATGTCACAGGGGTTTTCCTCACTGGCATTTCTCTAAGCAAGGCCCACCTGAAGCATCCCGTTAGGGGTTCTCTTGGTCTTAACAGCAGAGGCTGCACATTTTAATTTCTGGTTGCTCTTGAGGTGACAGGAGAACTAAAAGCCCAAGTACTTCACTGAGTGTTTGGCTCTAGCTTCCCTCTCCTCACCATGAACATTCATTCTCAGGGAATGTACTTTAGGGAGCACAGGGGTGGGACCCAAAACTAGTCCTGCCCTCTCCACTGACAAGCCCCACTGCTCAACAGAGAGGGCTCCTCTGCTGCCTTCTGCCTTTCCAGCTGGGATTTACCCACACTCCTGCCTGCTTTGTCTCATCCACTGTTTGTCTCTTTGGTTACGTCACCCTAAGAGCCACCCAAACCACAGATAGCAAATACAACAGAAATGTCCCATCCTTACCAAGCGCAAGGCAATCCCACATCATAGCACTGAGGGTCTGTCAGAAATCCCAGCTCGTGGACCCTTGCCATCAGGGCAAAAATCTCAGCTATGATTTTTCTCTTCCCTGTAAGTAAATTTCATCCTCATTGATGCTAAAAGCAAGCTGGCTCCCTGGACTCGATCTGGGGAGTCCTGGCTGGTGACCAGAGTGCCTAGAAGCATAGTGGCTTGATGGTTGTCACATCCCACTACACCAGCTGGCTGCAATGGCCTGTAAGGAGATTGGTTCCATGTTACCCTGTACCACCCTGGTGTTCAGTCTTGTACCAGGAACAGTACAGGTCCTTTTTGCAAGGCAGTTGGAAAGGAGCGTTGGTGGAGGACAGGCAGCTGCTGCAGTGGAGACAGCCGTCAAGTGCAAGTCATCCCCTTGCGCTGGTGTCAAGTGCACAACGAACCTACAGCTCTGTGAGGGGAGGTGGTGAAACCCTCTGTTCCTTGCAATGATCAGTCTGAGAGGGAGTGAAGTGTGAACACTTCTCTGGGCATCATGATGGAGGCTGCGAGGGCTCAGCATGTGTCAGCAACCACTGCTCTCCCCTCAAGGCTCCCTCAGTCCTTCAGGGGCTGGGGATGTCCCTACATCAGCCAGCAGCAATTAGTAAGAAAGTTTTCCTTATGACCAACCACGTCATATTAGTGGTGGGATTTGGGTCAGTGTGGCAGGTGCTGCGTGTACTGCCCGAGGCCACAGCCATAGCCTTAGGAACTTGCAGTTTCCACAGCACCTTCTCTCTCCCTGCCTTGTCATATCTCCTCCATAATTCCATCACACCTTGTCCAGTGCTGCAGGACAACAGCTCAGGGCAGCAACCAGGTCTCAAACACAGATTCTGCCAAAACCTTTGGGTATATGAAAACCTCCACACTGTGCTGACTTAGTGCAGGAGAATTGCAGATACAGGCATTGAGGATAATTAGGTCAAATCAACCTCTACTCACATCTGAACTTTTGCAGAGCAATTCTAGTGAAGTCAGAGGAACGACTGTGGCTTTACTGATCACAGCTGAGAGCAAAAATAGCTCAGACTTCACCAACTGAAAATTTGAATGACCAGAGATAGAGCCCTCCTGGGCAAGCATGAGACTCAGGATTTCAGGATTCATTATCATATAAATGCTACTTTTTCTTTAGAGATCTGCTTCAGCCTTTACAGCAGGAAACAGGTGTCAAGAGACTGTACCCATGCATTAGCTGCAACTCCTGTGGGGATCATCCATGCCTTTCTTCTTCAAAACTGACTGGAGATACAGTGGTCCCAATCAAATGAGGGTTACTGCTCCATGGTCAACTTCAATTGCTCTGCAAGAACCTCTTGGAAAAAAATAGCCCTGAACAGTGAGACACCACTCCAGGGGTGGTCACTGCATCATTTCTTCTTGCAAGATCCTGTACACAGGCAAGACAACACCAGACTCCATCACCAGGTGCTGTGGCCAAAACACTTGGCTGCACTTCACAAGAGATGTTGACAGATGGGAATCAGTTTTAAAAATCCCTACAAGAGCTTGGAGAGATCTGGAAAATCTGCTTTCTTGCAGCACCTGCAGAAGCTTGGTGAGGTTGGATGGCATTGTAGGCTAGAAGAATAAAGAGCAAGATCAAGTGCTGTGAGTTGAAGTTAGGAAATTTTAAACCTAAAATACCAAATAATACTGAAATACGGAATCCCTGTGAGATATTCTTCCTTAAAAAAAAAAAAAGGACTGTGGCTTTTACTCAGAATGCAATGAGCAAGATGCTCTCATCTGAGCATTTCTGAAGCCAGGGATGATCATCCAGACTAATCTCCATAACCTTGAAATCTGCTCCGTTACAAAAGCAGGTTTCTTCCACTCAGGACACAGAACAGAGTCCAACCTTCAGTCATAGCTGGGGAATTGGACATTAGGTTTAGAAAAACATCAGTTTTGTGGTTTTGTACTTCATTTATAGCTCAGATTATTGCATATATACATTGCTTCCCCTGCTGGACCACTTCCATACCTTTTCTTGGCCTCTTGCAGATTAATTAATGATTTGTGGCTCTGTCAGGATTTATTTCAGATCTTAATCTTTCCATGCACTATCTCCCCTCACTCCTTTTCTAAAATGGGGATATGCCACTTGCTTTCAGCTCCAGCTGAGAACTCCTCAGGGCAACTGCAGAGTCCAGAACATCGGCTGCTGCAGCACAAATTGTACCAAGGAATGAGGATGCAGTACTTGGGTGAAATAGCCCTGGAAAGTCTGTGCCACTTCTCTGGCTGAATGCTCTGCTGAGGATTTGCCTCCCTTTGTGTTGGTTGCTGAAAGCTAAGCCAGCCTGGTGATGATGGGGCATTCTTGATGTCTAAAAAAGCCCCCCAATAAAACCAAACATTTCTGTTTATAACTGATCTTCTCTGCTCTACGAGAAAGGTCTGAGCAGCCCAGAGGTCACCCAGCTCCAGCAGATGAGAGGCACCCATCGCCACTTCCTGGAAGGGTGCATTTAACAGCAGCTGAGGGAGAACAAGACACTCAGAAGATGCACTGATGAGGATTGTCGTGTTCAGCACAGTTAAATACACAAGCTGCAAATAATTTGATCGCAGACCCAAGGTATGGGAAACTGGATTGTCAGGTCTCCTGCATACCTCAACTTCTTTTCTCTTTGCGAGAATCAGATTCTTCTTGTATGGACCACAAGGAGAAACTCCAACCCATCCCCAGGATACAGGACTCACTGCACTGGCACTGACCAGCACAGGGGGAATCTCAGCTGCAAGTCAGCTTACTCAGCAGGAGTGGCAAGGTTATACCAACATGGGAGAGAGCAGAACTACTTTTAGTATGTTATTTGATTAAATAAGCCAATTTGTCCTGTTTGCATAGGGAGTACTTAACATGACTAATTACAGAAAACATGCACTATGCTGAGATATGTACTGGTGGGAATCTGGGATGACTGTACCTCCTGTGAAAGGATGGCAAAAGCCTGTCACCAAGGGAAACCAGATCTGCAGTTGGAGGACCGTGCAGGAAGAAGTTGGAAACATCTACATGGGTCTCAGGTGTCTGTGTCCTGTTGAAAAGCACTGCGACCCAATTTCAGGACAAGAACTCAGGTTGCAGGTCCCCAAGTGCCCTCAAAAGTACAAGGATCATGGTATTGTACACCAAGGCACTCACTCCTCACCCTGCACCACCCTGCTACATGGTGCAGTTGGAATTTACATTTCGCAAGGTCATCTTCTTCATTTTCAAAGTCTTTTCCTAACAGGTGGCTGTCTCCCTCCTCCCTGTACATGCTACAGCTTGAATCAGCCACTTTGATCAGGGAGAAAACATCTAGGGGGAAAAGCCCTTGATGCAACACCAGCAATGTGTTTGAACCACCCTGCCAGTGCATAGCAGACAACCAAGGCCTGAAACAGTGGAAGGAAAGGGATGAAGACCTGACCAGTAATCTTAAACAAAACCCTGCCTGAACCCTGAGACTCAAAAGAGTATTTTACAGCTTTCACAGAGATACATCTGCAGAGAAGTCTGCACTGCCTGCTAGCAGACATGGGCCAGTGGCCCAGGCCGCTCTGCAGGCATCTCCAGCCTTGCATATGCTGATGAGAACTGTTCTCCCCATTTTAAAAGCTCCAGGCTGATTGTGCAGATAGAAAAGGCCTAGGTGATCTGTGGAAACATCTGAACATCCAAACAAGACATAAATCTTTCCAGTTTGGCTGGCTAAACAGTGACTATGGAAGAGAGCTGGACACTGAGCAGTTCGCATCCATAGGGACTTTGAATGATGCAATGCTCCATGAGTACAAGTGGTTGCCCTACAGATGGTGATATCTGCCTACGTGGAGCACGCTGTGGTGGCTGCTTGCCTGGACTGTGATGAGGTGGCAGCACTAGCCTGATGGCTGCCAGTTCGTTCCTAACAGACACCAACAATCCATGCTTTAATCGAAAGGGATAAAAATCCTGGTCTTCACCTTGCCTGCTCTAGTGGTGTGGGACAGCTTGAGTGTTTGTCTGAGCCAGATGTGTTCACAAAGTCTTGGCTTTAATGGCATTTTGTGAATCAGGTTGGCTCCTCCACTGCAATCCCAACTGCTGAGAAATCAATCATTACCAGCAGTTAGCTGTTTGATGGTTAACAGCCTGAACCAAAGCCAAACTGGTTGTTAATTGGGCTAACAAACTGATTTCAAGGGGTTGTTTTGCAGGCCCCAACACTCCCAGCAATTGACTTGGAGTTGTAACTAGCAGCCAGGTGGCAATTAACTGAGCCAGGGAAATTCACAGGCCATTACTAAAGAGCCAGCTCCCAGCTGGGCATCTTCTTCTCACGGGATGATGGGGAGCATAGCCTCAGCCTGGGGCCTGAGCAGGCAAGCACAGCCAGCACCAAGGTTCCATTTCATATCTCAACAGCAAAAATTTTCCTAACAGTGTACAGCCTGGGTCTTGTCATCCTGCATTTCATCTATTCCAGCATCTTTCTGGGGGGATATTGTAAATGGAGATTTTTCATGTTTGCTATGACCTTCCCCAGGGACATCTTCCACCCTTCCTTCAAATCCTTTCCCAGGACTCTCTTTTGCCAGGGTAGCAACTACACATGGGGTTAGGTCTCTCTTTCCAGGTTATGATATCTGCTACAGCTGACCATACAAAACAGCATGTCTATGGGACAAGGGCTGCCATCTACTCTGTGAGCAGCTCATAAAAGAGGAGACTCCAGCCACCAAGATGTCCTGCTAGAGCAGAAAGAGTTGGCAAACTAATCATAGCAAGGGTGAAGCCAAATTATTTTTCCTTCTTCTGCTATAAAAGCTTTAAGGAAAAAAAAAAACAACCCAACAAACAACAAAACAAAACTGTCCATATTGTCAGGAGAAGTCAGCTGAGGAAGAAGGACCTTTTGCAGTGCCATGATCACAGCTGAAAGGGGTTAATCCATGGCTGAAGAGAAGAATTGGGGCAGGGGCACAGATCAGGCACCCATCAAACCAGGGAGGCTCTGGCTGCACTCACCCTCCTATTTCCAGTCCACAATGATCAATAACACAAGCTTAGCAAAGTGGTAATACCTTGGCATGGCTGGAGTGGTTCTTCCCAACAGAGATGAGCCTCCTCTGGCCTCTGAGCTAGCACATTGCAGTCATCACATCTGACAGCCTGAAGGGACCTACAGATGCTATGAACAAAGGAGAGATGATGTAAGTCACACAAAGCCCCAAAACATCCCCCAGCTCACAGTACATCAAATCTGAGGTGTTTAATTTCAGAGTAGTCTAGGCCATTAATCAGGTAACCTG
Organism: Corythornis vintsioides; assembly: GCA_025447755.1. NCBI lineage: Eukaryota > Metazoa > Chordata > Aves > Coraciiformes > Alcedinidae > Corythornis > Corythornis vintsioides. Next base: position 8,928 of record JAOEGS010004242.1, read on the forward strand.
GAGTAATGTCTGCAATCTCCAATCCATCCACACACGAGCCCTTTCTCATCCTCTAGCTGAGAAAGCACAGGGCCAGGGTATCAACAGTTTTGCCGGAGACCAGCGCTAGTGTCATGCTACGTTTGACCCAGAAATGATGTAGGTGCTAATTAACTGAGTCCCAAATATCCCTCCAACATTTATGAAGAGCTCCTCTGGTGCACCAAGTCATGACTGTCATGTCTTCTCAGGCCAATGGCTTATGAACACTGGACAACACAGACTGCACATCCCTACTCCAGAAGGAAAGCACACTGGTGATCAAAGGTCTTCTGCAGCAACACCAGAGTAGCCACTCCAAACTGCCTACCCTAGTCCTGGATGGCAGACTCCAGCCCCAAACCCAAAATAGAATGTGGTTGCAGCTCCCTGAGACCTTGCCCTGAAGATTTCCAGGGAGAATGTTGAGGGGTGGTGGCCCTATTTCTAAGGAAGAGCTATTACTGCTGTAGGCCTGTGTGGGGAGGGGACAAAGACACTGCAAATGAGAAGCAGAGTGGTAATGAGGAGCAGATGTGTAGGTGCTTGGAGCATCCCAGGTGCTACAGAAGTGCTAAGTACTATTATCATGGCCAGGAAACTGGCTGTGAAAACTCACTGTACTCCACATCTCCTTGCTCTGTACCTTCTCCAGGATCTGGAGCTGACTCTCCCTATGAGTCCCAGGAAAAACTGAGCCATCCTGGAGGTGCCTTTGGATGCAGCCATGCAGGAGACACTGTGGTCAAAGGGCCTGTATGGAAAGGAGAAGAGCACAGAGTGATCAAGATTCGACAGGAGAGTTGGGTCTGGTCCATGAGGCCAAGAAGACTTTATGCCCTGTCACATGGTTCCCCAACACTCAGTAGCCTCATGGAAAGATGTTTCCCCATGTAAGACTAATTTTGTCGCTACCCTGCCCAAAATTACCCATCTCATAAGCTCCTGGCACTGGAGAGTCATTTCCTTGGGTGAGCAGTGAGCTCACTTTTGCTCTACCTTGTGCCTCCCTCCAGGATGCTCCTTCAGCATCTTGGGTCCATGGATGGGGCTTGCTGGCACCAAGCAGGGCATGTGGCAGTGCTGAACCCTCCCCATGGGCAGGATGAAGCACGACAACAAGCCACTTTGATTTGAAGTGTCTGTGTGAAAGCAGAAATATAGGATCCCCCACTGAGCCCCTGAGCATCCCTGTTTCTGGCTATAAATCCCCTTCCAAGGAGAGGTCTTTAGAGAAGGGCTGAGATGATCCACAAGCTGCAGCTATCCCCCACCCCCTCCCCGAGAGGAATTGCTTTCACACAAATGAAATGTGTGTAATTAATGGGCAGGGGGCTGGACAGGTCCGAGATGAAAGCGTTTCCTGGACTTGTCCTTCATTTGCATGGTATCAGAAGCTGTTCAGAAGGTGTGACTTTTCCCACAGGGAGCCCTCAGCTTGGTGGCATAATAAAGCCAGGACTTCTTACCCAGAATTAATTAAAGAAGGGGGAGGGGGATGGCAGGGAGATGTTTGAAAGCTGAGCCTGATGCAATAAACAAACACCCCAGTCCTTATTCCCATGCTGGTGCATGCCCAAGGGGGACCAGGCAATCCCCTGTGCTGCCACAGCGTCACCCAACTCACCCCATTTGGTGGGCACCCTTCCCCAAGAAGATCTCATGGAAAAGTTGTCATGGGTTGGCCTTGCAATGAAGACCAGCAATATTTATAAATTGAAAGAGGACGGAAGTGGAGATAGTACATGCCAAAAAATTTGAGGCTTGATGTATCAAGCACTGTTGTAGCCCCTGCTGGGACAGCAAAGACCCTTTTATTTGCTGCTTTATTTTTCCTTATCTACTGTTTCTCTGCCATAGCCACATTTAGCCTGAAAACAGCTCTTCTCCCTGACATTTCCCTGTTGTGTTCACTGCACTTTTACTTCTTACCCCATGTTTGCTGTCTGGACCAGCCAGGCTTCCCAGTTTTGTCTCACAACGCAGGTTGTCTCAAACTTCGCTCAGCTCCAGCCTTGTCGTCATGTCCAGACAGCATCACACAGACAAGTCCTGTACAGGTGGACACACAGACACCATTGTTTGGAGCTCAGGATGGGGCAGTAAGCCTTTCACCAAGAGCTAGGGCAGTATGGCTTTTCTCCTGTTGCATCTGCCACCTCCCTCCAGCCAGCAGCAGTGGATGATCCCAGAGCATGGGGAGATATTGTAAGGTGTGGTACTAGGGACAGACACATCCCCATCAAAAGGACTTCGCTAGCTTTGATCAGGGGTTTCTTCCTCAAGCACCCATGCTATCAGCATGAGTTGATGGAAGAGAACACCTACCTTCAAACCTTCCCATCCCCAGTGCTCTCTTGGGTCCAGCCTCAGCTCAGTGTCCCCAGGACCTTTGGGTGGTTGAGATTTTCAAACCCGGTCCACACACCCACTGTTGATGAAGGAGGAGGAAAAAGTCCTAGATTCCTGAGCTGATCGTTGATCCTGTGCATATGACCGGCAGCTGGGGTTTCTGCATCCCTGGAGGAACAACAGGTATGAGCAGAGACTGTGTCCATCTCCTTTCATTAGCAGTGGAAGCTATCAACCCTGGAGAACCACATGCACAGGACCCTGCAGGTCACCAGGGAAAGAATGGGCTGTAGCAGCCCTTCCAGAGACTGAGTGGCATCAGTGCACAGAAAGGGTATGAGGAACCATTAATTAATTCATTTACTCATTAACTAACTTCTAGTGGGCTCTCTTTAATCTTCTAAGCAGTGGCAAAATAACATTGGAAGATGAAGCTGAAGAAATTCAAGCAGTAAATAAAGCCTCAAGTTGTAGTGCTCCTAGGCATCATGGCTACTCAACAGCCCTTTAATGAAAAGGGGCTAATTAATAAGACCAAGTGAACTGGGAAAGCAGGAGGTCCCCTCCCAGGATCCAGGCCCAAGTGCCTTTTATGAAGGCAGGCTACAGCAGAGCAAATGTCAGGAGTTGAGGATGATGTGTGGCACAGACCTGTGCAAGGACTCTGAAGTCTCCAATCCTGGCTCAAAGCCCTAGGGTGCTGGGTGACCTCTGCTTCAGCACTCAGCTGCATGCTGGGATATCAGGGATGGGGTTTCAGCCTTACTGGAGGCTGAACAACCATACCATGCCCTTCCCTGCTGTTGCTGGGGAACAAATAACAAGAGAGATGTTCGATGACCTGCATGGAGCCAGTTCTGTCCCTCTGCTACCAACCTAGCACCATTCACCCAGGTAAGTTCACAAAACCATTAGGAAAAGCAATTAATGGAATTAATGGACGAAAAGCACCCATTAAGGACTATCAAGCACCAGCTCTGCCTGGGGAAAGGCCAGAGGCCATGCACTTTTAGTTCCTATAGTCTAGAAACCACAAACAGGCTTCCCCCAGTGCTATCAGCTCTGGACTTCTGCAGTCCTTGCATCCCTCCTGGGACAGCCAGGCAAACACTGTCCCAAGCGTTATCCAAGACCTCCATGAGGCAGCATCAATGCTTGGATATAAAGCATAGCTGAGTGCTCAGTCCCTGGATTTATCTCCTTGAAATTAATGATATTTCTATTGACAGCTCAGCCTGGCCCTCTGCATCAGACAGGATACAACTCATCCTCATACCCCATGAACAAGGTACACCCCAAGCACTACTCAATGTTGAGGCACTCCATGAGGATAGTAGCATCAGCAGGGTTGGCAGTAGTGATGACAAGACTCATCTTGCAAGGCTGTTCCCTTCATGCATTTTAAAAAATATATTTAACAAAGTAATTCTTGCATCCTTCCATATCTGAGACCAGTTCATGTCTGAATCTCCCCCAACAGCTCCTGTGAGCAAGATCCAGTACCTTGTCAAGGCTGAGTATCCACCAAGAGACAGAACCCAACAGCTGATTTTGCACAGACATCAAGCTCATCCAGACCAGAGAGGAGCAGATACTGGCTTTTTCTCTTGAAAAGCCTCATCCCATGCTTAAAAATGGTGGTCAAGGCTCCACTGTACTATGTTCCCCTCCAGCCTGCAATTGGCCTGTCTGAACAAGGTAAGAAGGTGGCATCTGCCCCTTAAACCTAGAATTTGCTGCAAGGAAAGCAATGTTTCCCACAAGGGTCCAATATCTTGGGTTATTCTCCCACTTCTCATGTCTACTCCCTTGAGAAGAGGCTCACAGATTCACAGATATTAGGGGTTGGAAGGGACCTAGAAGATCATCTAGTCCAACCCCCCTGCCTGAGCAGGA
>JAOEGS010004242.1:15554-39302 GCA_025447755.1 Corythornis vintsioides
CTTTTAACCTTTCATTTTTCTTAAAGTTGGAGTACAAAAATAGGGCCCCTCTCTTCTTTTTTTCTTTTTTTTTTCTTTTTTGTAAAAACCAAACCCCCCTGCCCCCCCCCCCCCCCAAAAAAAAATTGTCAACAAGAACAGGTAATTTTTTTTTTTTTTTTTATCCTCCCCTCCCTCCCTTATTTTTTTTGTTTAGTACCCACATGGGAAAATCCCTACACATAGTCTCTCAAAGGAGAGTCCTTCAGGAGAGGTGCAAGCAGGGCAGGCAGAGGCCAGCAAATCAAGGGCCCACCCTGGAGCTGGAGTTTCTAGTCCTTTTACTTCTCCGGTTGAAGGGGTAGTTGAGGAACTCAAAGCGTCTGTGAGGCTCGGTGGTCTGGTGGCCCTTAGGGAGCCTCTTCATGAAATGCACCTCCCGTTGGTGCTGGCGGGTCTTGGAGCCCTTGCGTGGGCGGCCCTTGCGAGTGAAGGCCATGTACCAACCCTCGTACTTGGCATTCTGCAGCGCCGTGTAGTTGTTCTCCAGGACGATCTCCGTGAAGACACAGTCCTTGCCTTTGCCATTGCTCTGAGAAGGGGACAGAGGGAGAGATTTAATCAATGGAAGCTCAGTAAGAGGTGGATTTTTGCTACCCCAGGCTGGACCAGTTGAGGTGGCAGCAGAATTGTGGTGTTTGTGGGGAGCCAAGGATGCACTTTTCCCACCTTTTCTTATTCTACAGGTCAAAACATGAGAAAAGATGCAAGAAGCAGGCATTGGGCATGGACAGATGCTGCTCATAGTAGCTCATGTCCTCACTGTGATGCCAGCACCAAGTTGCAAGCACCAACATGACTTGTCCCAGCCTTCACTTCCACTGTACCCACTGATTTTGGCCAGCTCCCATCCATGACAGGGCTGGATTCCCCCACCAGGATAACCATAAGCTAACTCTCCATCTCTATGGCAATTCACCCACCCATTCTATTCCTCCTTGCATGTTTAATATAGGAGGGTCATCAAGGAACTGAAGTGACATGGATCCATGGGGATGATGCCCACAGACACAGATAGCATGTGGGCAGTGCTCCTCCCCATTACAGGCAGCAGTGGGACCAAGGTGAGGACCCATATTGGCCAGCCCTGCGGAAGAAGCTTCCATGGAAAATCTTTTCCAGACAATCACTGTCCCAGCAGATTTTTGCACATCCAGCCCCCTGAGAAGGAGTGCCGAGGCTCAGAAGGAGCGTGACAAAACATTGCATGGCAGGCCCAGCCTTGGGGCCAGCCCCATGTTGCATCTTAACATTCCTGGCACTTGTACCATGTAATTGGGGAGAATAGACCAGCAATCCAACCACTTGTTCAGGGAGATACAAGGAATCTCCCACACACCAGCCTGCCTTCCTTGCTCTCCACCTTCCCTCCTGCCACCCGGGCTGCAGGATAGATCATCTCCCCCCTACAACAAGCCATACTGGCTAAGCCCTCAAGGCCCCCATATCACTTCTCCATCCCCACCAATATGCTTTGTATCAGGCAAGAACTCCTCTCCTAGCAAGCCCCACTCAGTGCCTATGGCACTTCCCTGACTTGCCCATGCCCTTGAGTCCATCCATTAATACCAGTGCCCTACCTTGCCAATCAGCTTTCCCTTCTTGTTCATGCAGATGTAGAAACCTGTGGCTGCCCCCTTGATGCGCACACGGCTTCCAAAGGTGTCTGTCTCCACGATGAGCTTGGCTGGGGAGAACACCAGGAGGAAAGAGAGAGGGAAGTCAGAGAGGCTCTGGGAAAGGGCAGGCACATAGCTGGAGACCCCTGCAATGCCTAACACTGAGCACTGTGGGCACACCCTGGGCACAGAGACAGCTGAGCCAGAAAAATGAGATTAAGAGCCAGCCTTGGCGCCTCTACCCTGACAGTGTATCCCTGCATCACCTTGGTCACGTCACTTTGCCACCCTGAGCTGTAATGGAGGGGAAATAGTTCTGTCTTGCCCAGGTTCATGGGGCTCAATGCTTCTGGTGACATCGAGATGTCCCAGAAGGGAGGGAGGGCAGCACACAGGGCACACACCAGTCAGTAGAGAACAAGCTGGCTGCCCTGCAAACCGAGGTAGGTCTGGGTGAACCTGCAGGCAGGCACCCTCTGAAGTGCACAGTGTGCTGCCAGCTGTCCCCAGCCCAGGGGACACAGCTCCACATCTCTCTGTCAGGCCAGGGCTGCAGGAGGAGCAGTGACTTTGCAGCTGGCAGGGGAGGCATGAAGGGAACGGCCATCCTTTTAATGCCTTTCACCTTTGCATGAGTTGAGAGGGCGTATTGATTTGGTCTCAGTTTTTTAATGGAGGCATCGATCGACTTCCGAAGGAGCTATGCAAATTGCTGGGTCGATGGGCCGCCTATAAATAGACCTGTCACCTTCCCTCCCTGCCTCCGCCCTGGGAACCTGAGCCCCAAAGCCAATCCATCCCCAGGGAATGAGGAGGATGGGGACAAGACATCCTTCTCCCCATCCCTGCAGCTGTTGTCCCCAGAGGGAAAATGCTCTCCCATGGGTAAGCCCTGACAGGGAGAGTGGCTACCTGTTTGCACCTCAAAAAGGCTGTGCAGTGCTGAGCAGCAAAGATCTCCCCATGGCACTGAAAAAACAGCCAAGTCTGTCCCATCTCACAACCATCATCTCTTGCCCACCATCAGCCCCTAATGCCATAAGCTCAATCTGGCAAGGTAATAGGAGCATAGCCCACAGATCTTACAAGTCTTAGTATGGAAATAAGCCCATTGATGCCTTATTTCTCCTCTCTGATCTCTCTGCACAAGGGCTGCTCAGTTTCTCAGGACTGGGGTCCACCCCAGCTTACACATCTCTACTCCAGGATGCTCAGCCACCAGTGAACCCCAGCAAGAGCAGTGATGTGGCTATGGAGTGGGCAACTTTGCAGGAGAATGTTGTTTTGAATGTCAGGAGGAGGCTGTGGGCCCATACATAAGCTGAGCCTAAATCACACTCTTGGCTAGGAGCAAACTTAAGCCTGTCTCCACAATGCCCTGATACTGCATCCCTCACATCACAAGCACTGCTGAGGGCAATAGCACCAAGGGTGGGGACAGTAAGCAGGCAGTGCTGACAGCAGCTAAGGTGAGCAAATGAAAGGGCAACCCAAATTTGCTGGAGCCAACTGACTGGGTGCTGCTGGGCAAACTAGGCTCAATGTGCACACAGGCACCTCCTCCCCACACACCCTCCTGCCAACAGCGCCCTGCAGCTTCTCATCCCCAAACTGCCCCTGACCTGCAGCCTCCCACCCCTAGCCAGACACAGACTGGACTCGGAGACAAGCAATTTAGGAAGAGCCAACTCCAAGCTGTGCCACCCCAACACCCAGAGCCTGGCACACATCCAACATCCCCTAAACCAGCCACAGAAGCCACAATGCTTTGCAACTGAAGCACTGAGACAGTGACCCCCTATTTATTTATATTGGGGAAAGGGGGGGAATTGATCTCAGAGGCTGTAAAAGGTTTGAGGAGAATTGATTTTTTTCACTGAGAGATAGGCAAAGAAGGGAGGGACAGAGGAGGGAAGGAGCGGGGAGGCCTTAGCCTCAGCAAGCACAAAAACCCACTTTAAAGATACACATTGCTTCCCTTTCAGTCCCCCCTTTTTTTTCCCCCCCCTCATGATTTACAGCCCCAGCCCTGTTTGCTGCCCTGAGCACAGATCTGCTCTCATTGGCTGAGGGTGTGACAGCCTGTCCCCAGGGACCTGCACCCCCAAACCCATGTGGGTAACACACAACCCCTGGGAATGCCAGCCCCAACCAGCAGAAAACCCCAGTCACAGACAAAACCAGTAAGTGGGCAGGGAGCTAAGACGGCATCCCCAGCCACTCGTGGAGTTTAATCCAGGCTGCAGCCACTGGCTGTTTGCTCAGGGGTGGTGCAGCCAGGAGGAATGAGCCAGGCTGCACTGGCCACCCACCTTCCCTTAGAATTAAAAAAAGTCAATCAAATATTGACAATTAAGACAGATAACTGAAAACGCTGGACTCAATGTTAAGTCGGCTGTAAAAACGTCAGCATGGGGAAAGGGTCATCTGCAAAAATAAATCAACCTCTTTTACACACCCACCCCCAAAAAATGAGATAAAAAGCAGAAGAAAGGGCTTAGGAAGGGGGGGGTCTTTTCTTTAAAAGTGGATTTCTAAAGAACATTTTTGGGGAGTCCTTTTTTTTTTCTTTTTTTTGGTGGGGGGGGAGAGCTTAACATTTTCAACTCTATTTTTTCACTAAAGTGACAGTTTTATCCCAGTAAAATTATGTTTCATGCTCAAACTTTGAAGGGAAAGTAGCTACGTAAATGCTGAAAAAATGCAGCGAGACACACTTGATCCCCCAACTGGACTGCAAAGAGGAGAAAGTATTCAGGAAATGTTAAAAAAGGTGAAAGTAAGAAGCGTTTTAATAGTTCTTCCAGACATGGGGGCCTCCCTAGAGATTCATATAGAACAATCCTGAACCTCTATTTTAACATTTACAGACTTGCAACTCTTTTAAAACTTTACATCTGAAAAACTGCTTGTTCTCTTTCTGGTTTAGATCAGTCTTCCTCTGCCTCCTTAGCTCTTCAAATGCTTAACCTTTTTTTATTGCATTTTAATAGAGTTTTTCAAGCCATCAGTCCCCTCCTTCTGGCCTTATTTAAACCTAATCGTTATTTAAATATGCACTAACTGACTTTTAAACCCAAGCATTAGACGTCTTAAACAAGACATGATTTTTTTCTAGGAAAATTAGCTAATGCCTTTTCAAACCAGAGCTCCTCTAGGATGGGAATCGTTCATTTGGAAGATGAATGATGGATGTATGGAATATCACATAGATGAAATAGGTGCTTTGCTTGAACTGCTAAAGTCCAGCATAAAATTTTCAGCCCAAAGAAAAGGAAAAAGAAAAGAGAAATTAAAAAAAACCAAACCAAAACAAAACCAATCCCCAAACCCAGAAGGGGATGAAAGAAAAGTGTTTCTACTAATCCCCCAAGCACAAAAGGGAAATTGCAGCTAATACCAAAGAAAACCAGTTGTGATTCCTACATACAAACACACATGAATTCAGGCACGTGCTCCAATCTGGGTGCAGGATCAGGCCTGGCAGTGCCAGGGCTTGCTGGCCCACCGACCATCCCAATGTGTCATTAGCGCAAGTGATCAAGGTATTTAGGCTTCAGGTGTCCCCAGGGGAAGGATCTGTCCCCCTGCCTTAGGGGGTTCCAGGGCAACAGCAGAGGGGCCACAGTGTAGCATAGGCTCTCGCACTCATACACTATGCCCCTACTTTTTTCTGGAGTTGCTGCAGCTTCTTCACTTGCAGCAAACTGCCTCAATGACCCTCCCCTCTGCTCAGGATGTGTTTTAGGAAGGAAGGGATAGGTAGCTACATCAGGACAATGCCACTTCAGACAGTTCTGGTTTAGGGAAGGTTTCCAAAGCAGCCATTCACATGCCTCCCTTTTAATTTTCAACTTTCCTATTTTTTTTTCCTAAAAAGAAGTCTCAGAGAAACACAGCCTTGAAGAGAGAGAGGCTGAACTGACTTGTGCTGCTCAGCAGGCTGTAGCCTCAAGCCCTCCATGTCAGGTGCAAACGGAGAGTGAAAAATGCAGAGCCCATCTTGCAAGCACTGGTCCCCTCCCTGGGCACAGGGAACCTGTCCTCACCTTGAATCACGCAGCTGCTGATCACTGACCCCTACGTTCTCCCTTTACAAGCCCCCGCAAACCAAATGATTTTAATGATTTCTGGATAACAAACAGGATGGAAATCATCAGTTGGGGCACTGGGCTGCAAACACCTCCCCAGCTCCCCCTCCACCCACCCCCATCGCGCATACTTACCGTGCACGTCCCCATCCTCTGCCATCGCGTTGATTTTCTTGTTGTCCAAGATCTGCACATGTTTCCCACTGGTCCGGCTGTACAGCTGGTAGGTACGGACGAGCCGCCGGCTGAGCTGATCTGTCACCAGGCTCTGCTCCCTCACATGCTGTGTAAAATTAGGTGGGGACTGAACAGTTACCTTTAGGAAATTAAAAAATATACGACACACCATTATAATCTCTGCTCCTCAGAGGGATGAATGGGTTGAGCCGAGATCACCAGCCTCCAGCCGGGCTTTACAGGAAGGCACAGAGCGGGGACTGGGATGATACCTCCTGCACCAGCAAAGCCTCCACCAGGAGAAAGAGCATTAAGCTCCAGGATGCACTGACCAGAGCCCTCTATGGATCTGTGCCTGCTCCAGATATTCCCTAAACAGAGCAGTGCAGGTGACTCAGGAGCACAACAGGGCTCAGTGACTTCAGAAGCCTCCTCAGGATTCATCGGGTCCTGGCTGGCACCAGGATACCGGAGATGGGCTTCAAGGCTAGGAGCTGAAGGGGATCTGCACTGTTATTCTCCTCCCTCCCCTTCCCCCCCACCCCAAGTGGCTGACACATTTGTCCCACATCTCTCTTGCCTCTGCAGGAGCACATGCTCTGGCTACCACAGACATAATCCAACCTCTGCCCCACCAGTTTCAACAGCTGCCTTTCCTCTGGGTTACAGGTTCTTTATCTGCTCCCAAACACCCCACTTATTGAGACCTTCAAATATAAAGTCCCCAGAGAAGGTAGAGCTAGGAGGTATAAGAATTATAAGAAACCCCTGCCCTAGCCTGGGTATTTAGCATCATAGTAACACATAGATAGCAACATGCTACCCACACAAATGCATCCCTCATCCACAGCCAGCTGTTCAATGCCAGCAGTGGGGCTCTCCCCAGCCCCGGCACATCAAACCTATTAGCCTCAGAACTGCAGCTAAGCCAGTCCCCTCCAGAGCTGATGCTGCTGCTCCTGTATTTTGAATTATTTTAATGAGTGACCAAATCTGCTCCCCTCTCAGCCCCAGCCCATGAGCTTGCACACAAGTCTTTTTTACTCCCTCAACTCAAATACCTCTTTTAAGTCTGGAAAGTTTTGCCGCTCCCTGACATTTATAAAGATGTATTCTGAGCAAATGTTAGGAGAGAGCTCCTTTCAACATCAGAAGGCTAGAACTACCCCCCACCACCCCCAAGTCAAATGGGAAGATTTCTTAGCATCTTAAACAACAACAGCACAAAACCAATAAAAGCAAAAACCACTGCTCTCCCAAAGATCACTTTATAAAGATATCTCCCCTTGACAATGTCATCTCTCTCCCTCCACTTCTGCCTGTGCATGTGTGTTATCCTATAGATGGGTTTTGGATAATGCAGAAGGATTCTCCCCCTGGCTCTGATGAGGGTACTGTGTGGAGGAGAGGTCATTAGCCATACTGCTATTTGGTCTCCATCTCATACTCCAAAATATTACAGCTATGTTTTTATACAACTACACACTCCCGGTGCTTTGTTCCATTTGCTTTTCAGCTGGAAACTCAATTTTATTTTTTTCCCCCAAGCTTCCAGGAAAATAAAAAAAAGTAGCTTAAAGGGCATTTTAAACAAAGCTTCTGCACCTGTGATCTCGAGGGAAGGGGGGGATTCGCCCCGGTTTGAAGGCACATTGCTCACATCGGTGTGTGCCTGCTGGTATGCGGGTGCTGCACAAGCTCTGCCCGGGCTGTTTAATCTATTCACAACACTTCTGTCTCTGGCGATACAAACCAGCGATGCTAAAGTCTGACAATTTTAAGCTCAAATCAAAACCTACGATTTTTACAAAGATTTTGAGGGGGCATGTGAAGGGTGTTCCTTTTTAAGTTCCACTTTACTTTTTGGATGAAGCGGTGTAGAAAAAAAAAAAGACAAAAAACCACAATAAACAAACAAAATGTGGACAAGAGAAACGGGGGATATTCGCAATGCCACTTAGAGGTGGGGGAGACGGCACCTAAAGCTACTTAAAAAATAACCCTGTGCAATTCCTTGAAACTCTGGGTGCTCCCTGCTTTGCAGCCCGAAACTTCCACATTTTATCCTGCAGCCTAAGGGGCTCTCCCCTCAACCTTGTTTTTTTGCAGCCAAGCGACTTTTGTCTCCCGGGTTTTAAATTGTTCCTTCTCCCTCCGTCCGGCCCTCCCGAGCCCGGGGCGCTCGGCAGCGGCTGCGGGACACCACCCCCCCCATCCCCGAGGGGCGAACAAAGCCGGGTGGCCAAGCGGGCACTTACCTGGGCTTGCAGGCAGAGGACGAACAAGTGCATTAACCTGGAAGAGGGAGAGAGAAAGCAGGAGAGGTGTGAATCGGAGGGTGCAGCGGGCCCTGCGCGGGAGGGCCGGGGCTGCTAGTACTCACACGTAGCTGAAGAGCGAGGAGCAGGGGTCCATGGCGGTGTCGGTGCGGGGCCAGGAGCCCAGGGCCCGGAGGCGACGCAAGGAGAGCGCCCAGGGGCGACGGTGCAGCGCTGCCTCGGCGGCTCTTCGGCTTCTCTCGCCCAGCCGGCGCGTCCTCGCCCCGAGGAAAGGAGGGCACAAGCGGCTACAGAGGGGAAAGGCCCCTGCCGGCCCGCCCGCTCGCTCGCCCGCCCAGCCCCTGGGGCGCACGGCCGGCGGCCCCCCACCGCGGGGAGCCCCCCACCCCGCTCTGCGGCCCCGCTGCCGCCCCGGGAGGCGGCCAGGCCGGCCCGCAGCCCCGACGGCGGGGGCGGGGGCAGCCGAGGGGCGGCCGCTGCTGCAGGGGGAAGCCCGAAGCCCGGCCGGACCGCCGCCCCCGTTCCCCTTTCCAGCCCAACGGTACCTCCTGAGGCAGAGGGAGCGGCGAGACAGGTATCGCCAAGGTTGGGGCTAGCATTAAGGGCCGGACTCCGCGAACAGATGCCGGCGGGATGCCCTACCCGCCCCCTGCCTCAGTTTCCCCATCTGTAAAACGGGGTTTAAGGGCTGGGAGGGAGGGGGCGTTGCGGCCGTGGTTCCCCCGCTGGGGACTCGCCCCTCCGCGGGCGCGTTGTGGATTGGGACCGGGCGGGCGAGCCCTCCCGGGACGTGCTAGACATTAAAAGGATTACCGGGGGGATGGAAAGGGACGGAGTTTCGAGAGGGAGAGACGCTAAGCAAATACCGCAGCCAGGGTTGGGGGGCGGGCAGCGGGACATCCTCCACGAGCATCCCCGCCTGGCACTTACCTGGTGGGGCGGGCGGGCGCCCTCAGGGCCGGTGGTGCGGTGCCATAGGGCTGGGCGGTAGCGACGGGACGGGGCTCAGCCCCGCAGCCCGTTCAGGGCCGCCGAGGGCTGCATTGTTCCGGCGAGCCCCGGCGCTCCCGGCCCCGCCACCTGTTGCGCACCGGGGCGGGGGCTGCGGCGGGGCTGCGGCGGGCGGCCCCCGGGGCCGGTACCTGGCCGAGGCCGGCGCCGCCTAGCTCAGCGCTGAGTGACAGCTGCTAATTTGCCGGCCGTGCCCCGCTGCTAGTCCCCGCGCTCCCCGCGCCCTCCTTTATCTTATCAGAGCCCATAATTACAATTGCTATTTTGTTTCCTCGAATCAGCAATCAGCGCTATCTGCCGCCGCTGGAGAGGCAGCTCCTGTCAGCCGGCCTCTGAGTGACAGAGCGCCGGGCTGCAACACAGCACACGCACACAGCCCTGCACACGCCTGCACAGCCTCTTTGCACACGCACACACACGCGCGTGCAGCCATCACGAGCACCCGGTGCACACCCTTTCATGCACACACAGTTTGCACACACGTGCAGTTTTCACCGTGCAGCCCCATCTTTGCTGCTTACAACTCCCACATATACAGCCACCCTGCACAGATGGAACCCTGTACTCACACCCTGCACACCCCCAGCAGAGATACATGTGGTCCTCTTTGCTCACAATGACATCAGAAATATACCACTTCACCTCACATGTAGGCATATGCCAGATGAAGTCCCAGGACGATTCTCTTCACACACACACACTGACACCCAGTTCACTTATGCATTTTTCCCTTTGCTTAGGCACCCAGCAACCTCAGATGCTTGTGTCCCTGAACCTCTCCCAACCACTCGGTGTTTCACCTAAAAACGCTGCCTACAGTAACCTCTGGGAAAGGAATTTCCAAGTGTCTGATGTGTTTTTTGCCCAGCATCATTGCTGTGAGGGGGTGCTGCAGGTGGGCAGGGCAGCCTGGATACTGCCCCATCCTCTGGCTGATCCTGTGAGGCTCAAGGATTAAAATCGCTCCTGCATCAGTATAATCAGATTTTAGTCAAAATTTCACACAAAATCAGTCTCTTGTGCATTTTCCTTCCTTTTTTATTTCCTTGGTGCAGAACGCTGGAAGGGTATTTCTGAGGGGTTTTTCTACGTATAGAAAGAAGTCCTGGGCCAAGCCTGTGCTTAACTGGAAGACTTCAGGAGCATCATCACAAGAACAGGTAATGAAGGGGCTCAGATGAAGCAGGAGTTTCCATGGGCAGCACACACTCATGCACTCAGCTTGTTGGGTCCACCACACTCTCGGGAGAAAAGCCCTCCATGCCAAGCTGTGCAAACAGCTGATGAGCCACAGTACGGGTGAGGGAGCTCCTCATATCCACCTCTTGAGGCTGCCTAAGAAAAAACAGGCAAAACTAGAGCAGGCAGCACAAGATATTCCTGATACTCTAAATTCAGACAATCATTGCTTTTTTTATATGTGTAAAATCAAAGGGAGTCAGGCACTGTTTCTTTCCTAGATGCTGCTCTTTCTCACTCTGCTTTACCTCCAGCGAGCACAACGTCGGGCTGGCTGTTGTCCTGCAAACCACACACCACATTCAACAGCACTGTGTCCAGAACGACCCTAGCTGACTTAAAACAGAAGATTTATAGTGCCCCGTATGGGGTCAGAGGCAGCCGTGAGCTGACAACCCGCATGCCCCCTGCCCTCGGCAAACAGGCTCAAGTGCCAGTCATGGCTATAAAATCAAGCTGATGCAGGATCGCCCAGGCACAGCCACACTTCTCCTGACAGCAGATGACAGATGATGCTCCTGCAAGCCATCCTCGGGCCCACAGCTGAAGCCTCCACAGCCCCTGCCCTACACTACCTTTGGGCAGAGCAGAAACATGAGTGGGTTGGCTATGGCAGCATCATGGCTGCCAAGTTTGTCCCACCTCTGCTGCTTCAGCTAATGGCAATGATCTGTTCCTTGCAGAGAAGTTGAGTGCCTGCACAGAGGCACTTGCAGCCTTCTCTTGCTGTTTCCCAGCCCACCAAAAGGTCACTCATGTTTGCATCAAAAGTAACACCATAGATGCACACAATTTAAGTATAAAGAAAGCCTTCTCTCCTGCACAAAGCAGCCCCAGGGAAATCAGCTCCTTTGCAGGCCATCTGAGCTAAGCCCCCTGGTCCACTGGCTGAGGGCTGCTTCCATCCCCAGGCACAGAGGCTAAATGGCTTGTCTGGCTCTCCTGGGGAGGAGAGAGAGGGAGGGAGAGAGAGAGAGAGAGAGAGAGAGAGAGAGAGAGAGAAGAGGGAGATCCCCCAGCCCTGCACTCCTGAGACCAGCTCCAGGCCAAGCTGCTACCGACCTGGTGGAAGAAATCCCCTCCTGTCAGAAAGACATGAGGACCTGCTGTGACCCCAGCACTCCAATCAGCTGTCAATATGTGATCCCATCAGGTGCCATCCTGATGCCGCACTGCTTCATTGCCCTGATCTGCAGAACTGGGACCATGTTTAGGCTGGACAGGCATGAGTGTTTCCCTCATAGAATAGCTCATGTATTTTATATTCTTCAAGGATGCTAAATACTGCAGATGAGGCATTAAACACCAGAGAAGTGAGCTGTGCCCTCACCCCTTTTCCCATAAAGGTGAGGGTGCCCAGGCACAGCTGCAGGGCTGAACCACCAAGAAACAGGACCAAGAGAGGACCTGGGACACAGAGCTGACTGTCCCAGCCTGTCTGGGGTCTGGGCTTGCTCCCAGAACTTCCCCACCTCTCACTCCCCTTTGGACCCTACATTGGCTCCCCAGGCAGACAGGAACTATGGGGACAGCTCCTGGAGCAGCCTAGATTTCAGCCTGGCAGTGGGCAGAGTAGCAGAGGATTTGAGGAAATGGAAGGGGCAGCAGGTAAGGGACTGTGAGACCCTGGGAGGTGGCTTGCCTGTGCCACTGTTCAGCAGAGACCAGAGAAAGTGCAGGGAGTGCTGCAGGCGTCTCTCCCCATTCCGCCTGTGACCCTCTGCACTGCATCCCCCTTCCTCCCTGACCCCCAGGGCCACCTCTGCACCATCCCTGCTCTCTCTCAGGATGTGACTTCACACATCTCCAGGTCCCTGCTCCAGCTTCCAGCCTGCTTCTTCTAGGTTTTCGTCCCTGTCTGGCACAGTCCAGGTCAGAAGCGGTCCATAGACACTCCTCTCCCTCTGTAGGGTGAGGAATGTCAGAACAAGCCCCTGCTCCCCACAAGAGGTCAAAGCCAGAAGGATGTAGCTGTTACCAGCTCCTCCCTGAGCAACAGCTTAAAACCTCCCCACTAGCATCACTTAGTTCAGAGTGATGCCAGAGCCAAGAAAAGCAACGCCAACCATGGCTTTAAGGGCATCCAGTCCGAGCTGTGTTGAGTGGAGACAAGGGTTCCTAGCAAACTGGGAGTTCATACCACAACATAAGTCTGGAAGAATTTAGGGTGAGGGGCAGCCAGAAAAACACCTACAGGATGTTTGGCTTGAACATCTATTTACCAGTGGAAGCTACCAGACAGAGAAGCAACTGGGGCATCACTGGCACACATGAGAAGGGCCAACAGGCACCATTCCCTGCTCCTGCCAAGCCAGGGACATAGACAGGACCACAGTACTAATCCCAACTCATAGAGTAGCACCTGCAGTGGCACACTGAGCTGGGCAGAGAGCAAGGAGACCCCTCCTCTGCAAGTACAGAGGGTCTGTAGAGCAGTTGCTTTTCAAAGGGCAGAGACAGTGTGAGCTGGCATGGGACTGAGGGCTAGCCAAAGGCAAGGGCATACAAAGACAAGGACATGACCTTGGGCAGCACTGCCCTGCACCTGAGCATCTCCCTCCCCTCCAACACCACATGATTGAGAGGCAGAACTCCTGAAACCAGTATTCTGTAACTGTTACAACCGTGCCTGAAGAATACTTGGCCATAAACCAGTTTTTGCCACCCCAAATTAAACGCATGGAGGCTTCCCAGCAGAACTAGAGGGACACTAGCCTGCTTCACCCTCACCCTTCCTGGACCAGCACCCCCAGCCCTGTGCACTGATCCTTCACAAAGGGACCACATCATTAATGGGGCGTTTCAGAGCCAACAGTAGCTCCTCCATGGCTGAGTGGCATGGAGCAGCCTGAGGCAATCCCACCACTCACCATTAACCTGCACTCCCCGCCCCACAAAGGGAAGGAACTTGGTTGAACCCCACCGGGATGTGTTACATGGGAATGACCTTGTCTTCACTACCCACAGCACCAAGGCAGCCCCAGGGCAAATGAGGAGCAGGGAGGGGATACAATTCTGCTCACAATTAATTCTCCTCTCTATTGAATTACTAACATCAGGGTTGAGGTACATTTTGTGCACAATGGAAATGCCAGACCAGGAGACTACTCGTGTGTTCTGGTCACAGTCCCCTGGAGCTGTACCCACCCATCCACAAGACCAACCCTGGATGAGGTGGCCCTGTTAGGTCCCTCTTTAGCAATTTGCTCTCACAGCTTCATCGCAGGGAACTGGGATCCTTCCTCTGTCCTTTGGAGACCATTTGATCACCTCCTGTCCCTCCTGTCCACCAGCTTTCTAGAAATACAGCCTTTGCTTCCATAATTTCCAGTTGTGCTCCTGAAAGTGCTCACTTCAATATTGGCTCCATCATCCTCTGATGGCCATGTGCTGACTCCCAGGCAGCAATGCTGCAGTGAATCAGAGGACTCAAAGCTGAGCTTTACTTTTCATCACCACCCACCTCAGCACAGCAAGGGCAGTCTTGGGTGGCTCAGCATGTGGCAGTCTTACTCTTGGGTCTCCAGGCAGAGCAGGAGTTCATCTAGAGTCATCCATGGATGCACAGAGGGATTTTCTGTTAATATTGTGTCCACCTCACAGCTGCATTTGGCTGTGCCAACACCAACACTTCTTTCATCTCTGTTATCCACACCCAGTCCATGAACAGGGCTTGGGGGTGAGCCAGGCACACAGGTGAAGATCTGGAAGAGCTGAATGAAGTCAGAAGCCTTGTGGAGGGTACTGAAGGGGAGATGTGTGCCAAAGCCACATCCATCTGCAAAGGACAGAGAACTGGGATGGTTCTGCAGTGACCCAGCTTAGGAAGGGGTCCACACAGAGTCCCATGGCTTGGGATTGAACTAGACAAACCAGAAACAAAGACTAAAGCCTCCCACCAAGGACAGTTCATATGGGAGCAGCTTAGGGAGAAGGTGGCATCCCCAGACTGGAGTGATTTAAACCCAAGGCTGGGCATTCTTGTGTAAATCTGCTCTGCATCTAACAGGGGGTCACTAAATGAGCAGTCTGACCAGAAATGGCCTCGACGTGTATGTGGAAGAGATGACACACACAGACATGCAGATGAGGATCTGAGTGCTCATGGCATTTAAGCAGATCCACTTTGTTCCTGTCCCTATTGCACAGCCCAAGGTCGTGGTCCCAAGACATTACTGGCTGGCACAACTTCCCCAGCATTGTAGCCACATCCCAAGCAGCAGCACCATCCTTGGGAGGTCTTCAGCCACACACCATCAGGCAGGGCTAGGAAGGGGGGCCAAAGCCAGGTGGGGTGGGAGGGGGCTCCACTGGCCACCCAGGATGGTGGGAGCCATCACTCAATGCTGGGGGTCATTGTCTTCTCTGTGGGACAGGCTCAGAGTCTCCTTTGGGGCCACGAGGAGCTGAGACAGAGATGCAAAATGCTGGCCCTTTGGTGCCCAGCTCCAGCCTTAGCTCCTAGCCAGCTGGGCCAGGCAATTGGGCTTTGGTTTGGGTCCTCTTAAGAAGAGGACTCCTGCGCCCAGCCTGTGGGGGGGATTAAGCCTAAAACTAACAGCAGTGGTCGGGGGGGCTGCCCATCGGCTGTAACTCTACCTTAATTTGTTTGCTTATAGCATCCACCCAAAATGCCCGTGTGTGTCTCTGGGCCCCTGTGTCAGTGGCAGCTGAACTGCTGACCCCAGGAGTTTGCAAAACACCAGGGTTATGGCCCCTTTGACATCCCAGCCCAGCAGAGCCACAGCTCCTCCTGACTGGCCCTAGGGAGACAACCTCCGGGGCACCCCACATGACTCTGAGAGAGGCAAGAGGACAGGGAGAGGCTTCAGGGCCAGCGAGAGTGAACCCCAAAGAATTGGCGAGATTGGCACACTCTCTTTGGCACCTGCTGCTCCCACAGCTTGGCCACAACCCCTCACCTTGTTTGGCCAACCCTGCACCAAATCCCCATGCTAGCCCTTATCCAAAGCCAGCCCTCCAGCTCCTGCCAGCCCCCCAGTCTGCACCCACACTGGCACAGGGGCTGGCACAGCAACTGTGCCCCTCCCCAGCTCCCATGGCCACACCTGGGCTCTGTGCCACCCTGCACACCTCTGTGTTATGGGAAAACAGGAACCATATGGTCACAGGCAAAACTACAGCCAGTGCCTGAAGACAGCCTGTAACTGGTTTCTCCCAGGTATCAGCTATGGTAGGGGACTCCACACCATCCTGGAGCATGGCCATAGCATGCACAAGCTCCCACACAGTGCAAACACCATCTCCACTGTGTGCAGTATGGGTCAGGGCTGCAGGAAGCCAGTCTAGGTGGAGGAACAAGCACCCAGGGAGTTCATGTGGGGTTTGAGAGCTCTCCAACGACTCTACTCCTACTTTTTCCGCAGGAGTCAGAATCCCATCTCCCAAGGCCCAGTCACACTGTCAGATCATGCTGCCTCTCCCTGTGAGCTGAGCACCAAATCTAGCAGGGCTGACCTGCTGCAGACAAGATCCCTGTCCCCTGCACTTACTTAATCCTCTGCTCTGTCAATTAGCATGAACCTTTTCTATCCAGCCCCAAAAACCTTGTGCACTGCTTCTCAGGGGTCTCCCTCAACCTTGAGAGCAGAGAATAGAGGCATAGAGAGAGTATGAGGTGTCCTAAAGCACCTGTGCAGAGCCATCACCAGCAAGGACACCAGAGAGGCCAAATCCTGCCCATCCAGCCTAGGTCTCTGACACTCATGGGGTTGGGAATAGGGAACTTCAAGGTCTCTGCACTCCCTGCAGTGAGGCACCTCCCTGGGAGGGAACCTCCAGCTGATCCTAAATCCCTTTGGGGCACAGCCCAGAGACTCTGGGCAGACCCTGTACCCCCACCTGGCACCAACCCTGGCAGGGATTTGAGGCAAGCAGTGATAGTTCTGCCAGTGCCAGGGACAGCCCAGCCCAGAGTGATTAGATTTGCACCTCAAAGGGGTCAAAGGCCAGGACACCTGTGACCTCCAAGTATCCCAGCTGTAGCTTAGAGCACAGAGCTGCCAATGCTGCCCTGATGCAAGGTGGGCTGAGCTGAGGATGCAGGAGAGGATAGCTGCAATGAACCCTTTTGCAGGCTGTCTCGCATGGGTCTCTACAACAGCTCAACCATGTTCACTTTTAGCACCTGCTTTATTCACTCATGAGTTTAAACTTAATTCATGGCATAGCCCCTGCCCTCCTGCCACCCTACACTCCTCCAGCACCTTCTGCTGTGCCCCCCACTGCAGTCCATAAAGCCACAGATGTCACAGCATCACCTTCAGGAATTGATCCCAGACCTGAATTTCATATTCTCCAGTAGACAGGTCTGTTCCCACACAGTGCACCAGTGGTATTTCCTTCTACAAGGTGTGTTGACAGGAAGAGAACAGGAACTACTTGGGACACTGGCCCTTCCAGATCCTGCTGCTTCCTCTCTTGGTTGCAACATGTGCAACCCCAGCTCAGCTCTGCCAGAGCAACCCTGCACTTTAGGGTGCCAGTGGCTTCCTGAAGCAACAGCAGAGGTACCTGTGCCCCAGTACATGTCAGGACAGAAGGGGGATAGCACAGTCAGCTAACACTGCAGAAAAGAGAATGCTCATCACATGCACCACCAGGCTGGTCCTGGATGAGGGGTGTCTCTGCTGGCCCCTTTCTTCACTCCTTCTGCTACCAAGGTACCACGCGCCCCACGGCTCTGCCCCAACTTGCAGAGTCACTGCACTCTGAGGTAACGGGATGCTGCATCTCCAGGGGTGTCCCACTGGCTTCCTCTGTGGCCCAAGTAGCCAAGCCTCAGAAACAAACAAACAAACAAACAAACAAACAAACAAAGTTACCCCAGTTGAGTGTGGGAACCAGCAACAGAGAGCTCATGGAGCAGGGGACCAGCCCCACCTACAGCACGGTTACAGCTGTGACTCTCAGCCGCCCTGGGACCGAGTTCCAAGCCATAGAGAGCTGAAACCCAGCAAGAAAACCATCAGAGCAGGAGTGGATGTGTCTTCACAAGGAAAACCGCTGCCTAGCCTTGCTCAGTAAAGTAACTCCACATCCTGCTTCTCCAGCCCTGAAAAAGAAACTCAAACCTGACCTCTGAAACCTGAGCATCCTCTGAGAGCCACTGGTCCAGCCCAGCCACCCAGCTGGAGGCAGGCAGCCAAGCCCCAGCCCACTAGTCCTGCACCTGAGCCAGACCCTTAAGCAAGCAGCCTGAGCCCTCAGCAGGTGCAGCAGGCTGGTTTGGGAGGGCCACAGAGTGTGGCAGGATGGGTGCACAGCCATGATGCTCACACAGTGACCGCCACGTTGACCCATGGCCACGTTTCTGTGCTGCATCACCTAGCCAGGGTCAGACTTCCCCAGGGCCTGTGAGGAGAGATCCACCAACAGCAATGTCAGCATGCAGAGCCCCAAAATACAGCAGAGAGGAGGGATATTCAGAGCCAAGCCACCTTCTAGAGCAACCCTAGAGCCATCTCTTGGGTTGGAGCATCATGTGGCTCCCTGTGTGCCACCACCTCTACCACCCCATGATGTGCTCCATGCTCTTACATTCATCTCTAGCATGGGGAGCCCATACATGTATGTAGACACACAACAACTTCAGTTTTCCTTCCACTTTTCTCACTTTCTTTTTTCAGCTCCCATTTTTCCTCCTGTTGTGAGGTAGACCTCACAACAGGAGCCCTATGCTTCACTCTCCCTGCAGAGAGACTTCTGCTCCCCACCCCTGAGCACAACCCAGCCTGGCTGTGCCCAAGCTCACCTGCTCTTAGACAGGCCTATTTGTTTAGCCAAGGTATTTGCAGCCAGGGGCACCTGCTTTGATACCATCAGCTCCTCGAAGGAAGCTGCTCACCTAGCGTGACCCCTGTAATCCCATCCTTCCCCATTAAGTACCGTGTGTGAGTGCATCCCCCCCTCCCAGCCTACTGCCATCTCAACATTTATCTCCCTCTCCCTAAACTGAGCACATCAGGGTTGTAATATTGCCAGGGAGGGGGAAGAAAACCTCCCCAGGTCACTTAGAAAGAGTTCTGGCAGTGCCGACACTCCAGCCCCTCCATTGCCCCCTCTGGTACTGGGGTGTTCCCTCTCCCTTTGCATTGACCTGCAGCAGTGCTGGGAACCAGACAGCACTCATGGCAAGGCCTTGCACTGGGCTGGTCCTGCAGTGGGATGTATAAGCTACATATCTTCAAGCCTCCTGCCAGCAGCAACATGTCCCCCATGGTGCCACCTTTTCCCCCTGGCAGGACTGGTCCTCCTGCCACAGCATGGACTCCCCTAAGGGACAGTGATAGTCCTGCCAGCCTACCCTTCCAGGAGTACCTTGTTGAAAAAGATATATTGGCTCTTATCTCCCCTGAGTCAAGCTACTCCTCCATGGAGAGCAAGTAGGACCATGTCACAGCAGATAAATTAGCCCTGACCTCGTTTGCATGAGATCCTATGTGTGCCAGCCCTGATAGGGACTGGGCACCATCCTGGCACCAGCATAGACACAGCTCCATTCACCACCCTGAAGTCCCAGCCTGTGCCATCAGCACAGGGGCGCTGTGCCCTGCCAACACCTCTCAAACATACATCCAGCCCTTGGGAAGGGTGCTCCCTCATCTCTTCACTCAGCAAGGCTGCCAATCAACCCAATTCCCACAAACTTCCCCGAGGCCATGAGATTTGCTGGGGGAATCTCATAGTGTTCATGGTCATGGATACAGACCGTCAGTCCCACGTACCTTACTGTCTTGGGATGGCAGGAGGAACATCCTTCTGGACATGACCTCTACCAGCCAGCACCCATCCTCCTCATGGGGCCAGACCCAAGCACGTTGCTCCACAAAGGGAACCTAGCACAGAAGCAGGGTGCTGGATGGCCTTTACATCTATGCCTGGAGCTCCTGGCTATACCCTGATGCAAGGCCTCAGGTTCCCAGGAGGGACAGCTGGGAAGTAAGAGGTAAAGAGAGGCCAGGGGCTGGATGTACCGTGGTACCCCCGGAGGGGCCGGGCGGGAGCGCGGCCACAGAGCTCCCGTGCTGCCCGCCTGCCACCTAGTGGTACCAGCGTCCCGGTACTAGGGTGCCTTGCACAAGCCTTGGAGGTCACCTCCCCCAGGCCAGCTTTGGTCGCTTCTCTGGTGCCCACCAGGGAGGCACGGTCCCATGCCAGGAGCCTGGGATGCTAACAGTCCTTTCCCTCTTTGCTGCAAGTGGCAACAAAACTTCTCTTTATGCTCGTTGTGGGGAGCTGAGCAAAGGCTGGATGGGGCAGGAAAACAAGGAAACAGTAAAGATGTGGGATGCAGAGGGAAGCTACAAAGGCTTCAGAAGGGAGAAACAGCCCCACTTACAACCCAGGATGGAGCCAGTGCCATAAAGAAGGATGGCTGGGACAAGCATCAATCCATGGAGCCAGGGATGTAAGATAAGATGCAGGGAAACCACCAAGAGAAACATTTAACAGTACCACCCTCCCCGAGGGTGAGCAGTGCCACCTGACTAAAGCACAGAAAGGATAAAACCCTCCCAGATACCCAAATACATCAGGGAACACAACTCCCCAGCATAGGTCAGAGCTCAGACCTGCCACATACCCTGCAATCACTGGTGTTTCAGGCCTCCACAGCATGCTGCTGGGCTGAGAACAGGACACAGGTGAGGACCTTGCTGTGACAATGCCTATCACACAGGACATGGCCCAAGCCAAGGAGGTGTTGCTAACAGCTGGGTTACCTTTGTAAGCACACATGGATCTGTGTCCTTGTCCTGTTCAGCCACCTGTGAGTCTGCTCCTTTCCTTGGCAGTCTGGATGCAGCCAGAAGCACACAGAACTCCCCATGGTCCCTCCTGGGAGCTCCACAGTGTTGCCAAGGGAAGCTACATGTCAATGACTGGACAAAAAGGAGCATCTCCCACATCAGTGTGCACCAGAAGAACCTGCCAGTCAGTAATGACCACCACCCCCCCGCCCCCGGCCCAGACATGACACCTGAGACACCTTTATTTAGTGTAAAAACAGTTCTTTATAAAGCAGATCAACCCAGAACCTTCTCCCAGACCATGAGTTCCCACCCCCCTATAACTGCAGTTGAGGATGCAGTCTAGACCCCAGTTTAACACTTCCAAGTGTATAAAAACATCAAATTGTCAGTAAAGAAAAACAAACACAACAGATTGAGTGAAACTGCCCATCCCACTGCTGGTTTTACACCCATCTGGTGGGGAAGGGAGAGGACTGAGTATTTCAGAGAGAGGAAGTGCACAGAGCAGAGATCCAGGACAGCAAAAAGGCACAGGGCAAGGTTCACCTTCTCTGTCCCTGGCCACCAGCACAGGGATGAGGGAGAAGGGATGTACCACCAGTATTCTTCCAGTTTTGGAATCAACCTCCCAGGGCTGTGGGAAAGGACACACCCCAGTGCTGGAAGCAACTTCTGCTCCCCAAAAAATTACAACAGAAAAAAACCCCAAACCCCAAAACAATAAAAAAAAGGTAGCCAACGGTGAGGTCCTGGCAAGAGGTGTCCAAGGTAAAAGCCATCCAGGAAGAGAAGTCCAAGCGAGTACCTGAAGGAAGAACTAGACTGAGATCAGCAGCCTCCTGTGGCAGGGCAGCTTCCACACATGCTTCCCACACTGGTGTCATAGCCACCCAGATCCTCCTCGCTAAGGCTACCCAGCCCCTCACCTTGCCTAGAGGTAAGTTACTGCTTCCTCCTCTACTTCTTGGCTGGCATGATAGGAGCAAGCTCTTCTTCTGCTTTCTCAGACAAGTCATCATCCTCTTCAAAGGAAGCATCTTCCCTGTGCACTGAGACACACAAATAACTCTGTTACTCACCAATGTTATGACTTCAGCAAATAAAACTGGACAGCAAGACATCCCAAGAGCAGAGCAGTACAAGGAGCACTGGAGCAGTTTTAACAGCAGCTTGTGGGCAATAAGCTGTATCCCAGCTGGAGGGATGTCTCAGAGAGGAATGGCAAAGGCCAGTCATAGGAGAATAGACCGCATGGGTCACCCAGACCCCTTTTCCCACATAAGGCTTTATAGCAAGGACAGAGTGCCCCTACAGAGACAGTCCCTGGATAACCAAGCACATGTGCTGGGCAGCACTGAGTGCATCTCCCAGGGACTCCCCAGCCAGCACTCACACTGCAGAGAACTCTTCCATACTCTTTGCTCCTCCCAAGTCTTTCCCCACATGCAAGTCCTTACCGAACCTGTGCCAGCCAGCAAGGTGTACAGGGCCAGAGCCTGTTGCCAGGCGGAAGGTCACTGGAGGCTGCAGCTTGAAGTTGTCCAGACTCAGCTGCAAAGAGACAGAGACAACGTTAAATTAGGGGCTGCAGCAAAAAGCAGAATCCTGCAGTCCACAGCATGGCACCCAGCCCAGTTGAACACATCTGTCTAGGGGCATCTGCAGCTAGAACAGCGCTAATGAGGGCTTTTCCCCATGAGCTGCAGACCAGCTCACAGACAGGATCCTAGGAGAAAGGTCCACACACATCCAGAGATGCCCCGTTCCCTGCAAAAATCACCACTTGAGTCATCAAAACAACTTCTTACCAAGGGCTGGCATGACAACTTCAGATTGGCCACAGGCACAGCAATCTCCTGGTTCTCATGGTTTCGTCCAACTACCTCCACCACGTTGCACTCATCCTTGGCACCATCCATGAGGCAGACCTGAGTGGGTGCAGAGACAGTGAACTCCTGCTCTCCCAGGGGACACAGCAGAGACAGATGGGGCTCTCAACAGGACAAAGAGACCCATTGCAATGCCACCAGCCCAGCTGGCATGCAACATGTGAGGATGATGCTCCACAAAACAGAGAGAGCACAGAGCCACAACCTGCAGCAATTGTCCAGCTGCAACAGCTATTCCTGCAACGACCTCAAGAGGTGGCACCTGGACTGCATCTTCTGCTAATTTGATCCATGCTGTCAGGTCCTGTGCTCCCAGGACAGAAAGGGACCCCACAGGGGGAGCCAGGAATGAAGCTCTACATCTACATGGGCTTAAGAGAGCAAAAAGCCAGAGGTCTAGATGGTGAGGAGGGCATGTTCTAGCAGGAGGCTCCAGCAAGGTCAAACACAAGGTAAAAAACCCAACTTTCTTTTACCTCATGTTTGAGGTATTCTTCTGCTCTTCTGCTGAGCAGCCTCCTGTCATCACTGGCTTTGCTTGAGCCCCTCTGTACAGTGGATAAACATGACAGCTCTGTGTGCTAAGTACTGAGATCTCAGCCAAGGAAGTTCCCTTTTCCAGCCCAGACAGGGAAGGAGGAATGAGCCTGGTCAGGGTGGAAGGCAAGGCTGTGGGTCACTATGGAAGAAGGCAATCACAGTTATTCATTTCTCTTACCACAGACAGGGCCAAAATGTGATCAGAGTCATCTTCTTCATCCACCTGAAATGTATAGGATTTGGTACTGGCAGTCAGCTCACAGCCTGAAAAAGAAAAAAAGAAAGAAAGAGATCAGAAAAGCAGCAGCAGCCATCATGCATCCTCAAGCAACACAGGCAAAGGGCTCCCAGGATGAGCCCCAGCCAGGCACGCACACCACATCCCTAAAACACTTGATATTTCTCATGCTCAGCAGCAGCCTCAGGCCACAGCACCCTGGGCTCCAGGATAAAGTGCCCTCAGGAACTATGCACCCAGCTCAGAATCATACAGGGACAAATCCTAGTATCCCCAGAATGAAGCTGCCATGGAGCAATGCTCAAGGCCCCTGAGCACAGGCAAGTCAAGGCTCATCCACTCCAGAAGGCAGGATGGTCAAGGCATATAGCTCTAGACAAGAGAAGAAGCAGAGAGAAAGACAGCTCTGCTCTCCACAGCATCAGCAATATGTGTGCTCTGGTAAGAGTCTGGAGACAAATATGCAGAGTGTGAGAAACAACACACGGGGAGGATGCTTGGCCAGGCTGCAGGGAGCTGGAATCCCTCAAGACAAGTCTTGAGACAGTTTTTATTATATGCTTCTTCAAACAGCTACAAACACAAGGTACATGTAAAACTATGTCCTGAGCTCTTCGGAACAGGATTCAGCCAACCGTGGGGTGGAAGGAAAGGCAGAGTGCCCTGGATGCATTTGCTTGTTGCAGGATGAATCACCATTGTGAATCAGAGAGGAAAAACCCAGACCCGAGTCCTGCATACGAGACCCGGCTTTTGCAACAGAATCACAACCCAAGGCGGGACCTCTTTCTAACACAGCTTGAGCATTCCACTCAGGAGAGTAAGCTCTAAAATCCAGGTATAAAAAGATCCA
>JAOEGS010004250.1:0-19278 GCA_025447755.1 Corythornis vintsioides
CTGGACTCTCTCCAGTAAATCTCTGTCTTTCCTGAACTGGTGTGCCCAAAACTGGACACAGTATTCCAGGTGGGGCCTCACCAGTGCAGAGCAGAGGGCCAGGAGTTTCCCTTGCCCTGCTGGCCACACTCAATGCCCCCAAGACGCCACTGACCCATGCCAGGGCACACTGTTGGCTCATGAGCATCCCCCTGTCCACCAGACCCCCAAGTGGTTTTCCCCAGAGCTGCTCTCCAGCTGATCACCCCCCCAGCCTGTCGTGCTCCACGGGGCTGTTCCTGCCCAGATGCAGCCCCAGCAGCAGCCCAGGCCCAGCACTTACATAGATGAGGTTCTCCTGGTAGCGCTTGCGGAGGTTGCCCAGGAAGGCGGCCTCGCTGGTGTGTGAGTCCAGCAGCACAAAGTCCTGCACCCCGACCCTGTCCCGGGCTATCAGAGCCCCTTCCATCTCCGCCTCCACGTTCTCCTCCACGTCCTCCTTCTGCAGCACAAAGGTTGCAGGATACGGGGTTAGGAGAGAACAGAGGGAGCCCCGAGTCCTTCCCCACGCCCTGGGGGGTGCCAGGAGATCATCATCTGAGCTGGTGCCAACACCTTCCCCCAGGGGGGCAGTTTCATGCCAGGGGGGTCTGCACTCCGAGTTCTTTACACTCAAGATGTCTGAGACCGGTTCCTGGGGTAAGAGGAAGACCAAGGTTTGCAGGTGACCCCTCACCAACCAACCAACCCACCCCAGCTCTGGAGATGCAGTCACCAGCTGGGACACTCCATTCACTCAGTGCAAAGCAGCTGCAAGCACAAAGCTGGCACTTAATGCTGAGAGATGCCAAAGACCACCTTCTTAGACCACCTGCAACTACGTTTATGCAGATAAAACAATAAGTAAAAACTCGGAATTTCCAGCAAAGGCTGCATCTGACAACCTAGGGAAAAAATAAATAAATGAATTCTATAATATTACTCTGAAGAAGATTGTTTGGTTATTCCCAGGGCTTTCACCAGCAGATCCAAATCAGCTTTCAGGGTTGGGCAGCAGGTGTCTCCACACACCAGCGAGAGACCCGGGTGAGGAGCAGCGAGGCCACCGAGCTGAGAAAACAGCTAAAGCTTCACTGGCACCCACCCCACCCCATCCCATCCCCTTCTCCAGGGGTGAAGGATGCAGGAGGTTGTCACTGACAAAACTCTGTCGCACACTCCTCTTCCCATTCTTTACCCCGGAACTGACCGGCCACTGAAAATG
The DNA here is from genome assembly GCA_025447755.1 of Corythornis vintsioides. NCBI lineage: Eukaryota > Metazoa > Chordata > Aves > Coraciiformes > Alcedinidae > Corythornis > Corythornis vintsioides. The sequence continues at coordinate 1,244 of JAOEGS010004250.1, forward strand.
CTGCTGAGGGTCGAGCTCATTTCCCAGGTTATTAGAGTGCCCTGTGTGCTTTATTTAATTAAACCAAGCTGATCATGACATGGCAGCCACCAGACAAGCAGGAGGTTGATTATTCTGCAGTAAGAAGTGGGCCACAGTGGTGTTTGCAGGGTGGGTTTTTAGACACCAGGATGCTAGAGAAGAATTCCTACTCTAATGCATAAAATACTCCCCTGAGGGCAGAAATAAAGAGATGTGGAGCAGCTTACCTTTCAGGGGTCCTGGGCTGTGGCAGCTAGGGCAGGGAGAGGGGCTGAGCAGCCCTGAGCTGAAGGCAGAGGGCAGCTCCTCAGACCCAGGACACACTCCCAAGCCCAGCACCTTCACTGCTCTCACCCTGCCCTTGGGGACACCGGCTTTTCACACTCTGCTGCTCCACTGCTCAAGAAGGTTGTGTGAGAGATTGCAAACGATAGGGTCAGCTTGTTGAGGCAGTGCCACATCACTTCTCCCACACACACACCCCCCCCTTTAAAAGGGGTTTTATTCCTAAAAGCAGCAGCTTTACAGATGGCAGAGGCACGGGGGGAAACGTGCTTTGGCAAACCCTGCTCCGGGGCTGGGATTTTGGGGGGGAGCCTGGTGGGAGATGGTTTGGGGGATTTATAGCAGGGTTTCACCAACATGAAGGGCAAATATCCCAACTGCACAGTGTTATTTACGCCTGAGGGAAGCTCCTGGACAGGAATTTGTCTCATTTGCAGCACAGCTTGTTCTTCACATTCTGTTTATCACTGAAGGAGAGACCCCAGCCTTGAGATGCACGTGCAGCAGTGACACCCCCACAGCACTGCAGACAGAAGGATGTTCTCCAAGCACACTGTTTAAATCCCATTGTGGTTTCAATAAATTTAATAATAATAATAAAAAAAAAAATGGTTTCAAAGCTAATTAAACTGCCCTCATATTAACTCCACATATAAACAATTATTTCTTTTGCCTTTTACCCCCACTGCCTCCAGCAGGCAGGATTCCTCATTTCCCCTGGGCCATGGCACAACAGGACTGCAATCACTTTTCTCCTGACAGAGAGATATCTACATTTTTTTTTTCCCTTTTAATATTAATAGCCTTTTTTTCCTCCTCCTCTACACACACTGTACCCATTTGTTGGGCTACCCCCCAGCTCAGTTTCCACTAGTTTGGAAGGCAGTTTGAAAGATGACTTAGCTTCTCACACCAACAGACCCTGCTATTTACATAGGGAAGAAAGGAAATCAAACGATCTCCTATTCATTGCCCTATTATACATTTAATTTCATTCTACTGACTTCAATTCAAGCCACTAGTCAGTCATTATCATTTCCAAAGCCTCTAAACCGGGAGGAATCACCCATCACCACAGAGCACAGGACCTGCACCTCTAAACCAGGCTTAATAAATCAGTATCCAGTGACAGAGGATTCAAAGCAACCCCTCTGGAGCATCCTGCAGCACACGAAGCCACCCAGCTGTCTTTCTCAATTGTTTTCTTTCAGCTGTCATTTCAAGTTATTTTTGACAGTCTGAGTAAGAAATCACCTGATTTTTTTTTTTCTTCCAAAGTAAAGCAGTTTTGGGGCAGAACTGCTACAAGAGAGTCTGTGAGCAGCTTCACTTTCAAAATACAAACGCAGTATTAATCAAAATATTATTAATAGCAACATATTATTTTGATTAATATAATGATATATTTTAAACTTAATGAATAATTTTTAAATTAATCAATAAATCAAAACATCCTGAAGGTCACCTCACTCTACAGATACCCTGGACCAGTCCAAAAGACTTAAGGTGGATTTATCCTTTGAGAAAGTCCTTGGGACAAGCTGGACAAGAGACTTTGACCCTCTCCCTGAGCCAGGAAGCCTGAAACCACCGTGGCCACCCATCTGATCAGGTTTCCTTAACCCAGTTCTCCCACTCAGCTGCTAATTGGTAAATGACACTGTTCCCCATCAGACAAAAAAAAAAATCCCAAACTCTTTCCTGGGCTGCTTAGTGCTCAGATTTTCTCTGCATTTTGCCATCACTGAGGCCAGGTAATTTTATTATCACTGCCCTGCCCCTCAGCCCAGTGCTGGAAAGCCTGTGCTCACCTGGTGTCAGCAGCAGTAAGAGATACCCCCCAGGACTCATCAGTGCACATTATCCCTGCAAGACACTGCTCTTTTGAAAGGATTATTTTCCTCTCCTCACCACTATGGAGTCAGGAGATTTCTTTCTTGCCTCCAGAGCCACAAGCTCCTCCAGAACAACTCTCCCTCACTACAATGAAGGCTTTTTCTTTTCCCACAGGGATTTGTCTGTCGACACTGAAGCTGCAAGGAGCTGTGTCAGATCCACAGATTCAGGAGACAGAGCAGCTCTTGGAAAAGGGGCTGAAATAAGGTCAGAAGCAACAGGGGACTTTGGACCAAGCAAACAAGACCTGGCAAGGAAGAAAAGCAACTTAAACAAAACAAAACAAACCCCAAACAACCAACCCACCCCCCAAAACAAGCCACACAAAAAATAACTTGGCTAAATTATTACTTATCTCTGCCAGAGGCTCAGAACTTCATTTTTTCATCAGGCTCCAAAGTGAGTTGCTGCAGTTTCTTTGATCAGTGTGCAGGGGGAGAGGAGGATCAGTTATGATGCCACTGCTATTTTGGGAGCACTAGATACCCCCAAATCAACCATGCCACCCATGCAACCACCAACACCAGAGCCTCGGGTGGGCACCACCTCGCCCAGCAACCCCCCTCTAGCCTGCCCCAGCACCCTGAGCTACAGCAAGGCACCAGCTCCCATGAGAACAGCAGAAAAATCCCCTGGGGGTCCCTCCACACCCTCCCAAGACATCCCAACCTGTCAGAAAAGGGGGATTTCCTTCTGCCCACCCCAGAAATGCCCAGTGGTTTTCTTTGGCACATGCTTTACCTGCATCCCCCCGGTGCCAGCTCCTCCTCCGACCCCTGCTTTGCCCATGAGGAGTTAACAGGCTGAAGTCGGGGCCCACTGACACCAAGTATCATGTGTCGGGCTGTTTGCTCTTGGGCAGGGATGCTAACTACCATCCTGGCGTTTAATGAATTATCTAACACCCTGTCAGCGCTGCCACCAGCTTCGTGCCCGCAGCAGCGCCCGGGGAGCCCGGCATCTCCCCAGGAGGATGGATGCCCAGCCTGGAGACAAAATCTGCACTTCAAGCTTCCCGATGGGCAAGGGGAGCAAAGCCAGGTACCAAACATCACCCCTGAAGAGCCTCCCGAGCCCCTTCCCGCAGCTCCGGGGCTGAGCTCCCCACTAGAGGTCACTGCAAAACCCATTTTCATTTGCAGCTTCAACTTTCCCTGGATTATCTTTTTTTTTTTTTCCTCCTGTGCAGACAGTTTCTCCATCCAAAAAGTGACTTTTCACTTGGACCCCAATTGCCACAGACTCCTCTTTCTCCCCTCCAGCTCACTGGGTAATGGGGTCCTCCTAAAGGGAGCCACAGCAGGTCTGCAGGAGCAGAGAGCCCTTCCTGCAGCACAAGGTGCCTCTGCCTGGTGTCACTGCAGTGTTTGGAACAGATCTCCTACCTCACAGCTCAGAGTGGTGGAGGAGAGCAGCAAGCAGCACGATCCAGGAAGCTGAGTCAGGCAAAGGCATTGCTGTCTTATCCTCAGCTAATAAACACTGATTATCCACGAGAACATTTAGATCTTGAACTAAAACCACGTCAGTAACATCTGTTTCCAGAGAGAAGTGGAAGGAAACACCCCTTTAGCAGACAGCATGTCCAGAACCATCCTTTTCCCCAAGGGAATCAAGCTTTGGAAGGAGAATTTTCATCAAGAAGAGCCAGTTTGGGCCACAATCTCTGCACAAAAAGCAGATTAATCTGCTGAAAAAAAATAAAAATTCCATTCCCAACCCCTTCAAAAGCTGGAGCCTCATCTAGCTCTGGCCACCACAGCTCAGCCCCATCTCCAGTTCCATCCCAGCAAACCCACTGTAGTTCCAAACACTCAGGGCCCTCCTTGCCTTTTGTTGTGACACCCTCCAGATGTCAGCAAACCAAAATGGTGCCCTAGGAACGTGGAGCAGGAAGAGGAGACCTCTCCATGAGGTTTAAAACAGGCACGAGCATCTCTGGACAGATGATCTTGGAGCAAAGCTGCTGGTCCAGGTTCCTTCACAAAGGGCCAGGAAAGTGTTTTGGAGTTGGCTCATTAAGAGCCCTGAGAACTGGATGGTGGCACCTTGAGGATCATGATGAGGAAACCCCTCAAGCTCTGCTGCACCTTCCTCCACCCAGAGCTCTCAAGAGAGGTTGGCCATAAAAAGCCATCCTGAAAGATGCTCTGCTTGGCAAGGGTGGCAGGAGAGCAGGGACAGGTCCTGCTGACTGTGCCTCCTCCTCTGAGACCACAGCCTGCCCAGGGCTGCTGGACAGGGGTACAGGCAGCTGCCTGCACAGGGGTCCTCTCCATCAACCCCATCCCTTCATCCAGAGAGAGAATTCAGACCATCAGGGAGCTACACACTTGGTGAGAGGACTTGGAGGAGCAGCACAGCAAGCCCAGGGAAAGACTTTCCTCCTAGTCTGGAAATGTTGGTTGGGCTCATTAATTAATCTGTTCAAGGGTAACTTTCAGCTGAGTGGGATCCACACAAACCATCTTAGAGCAGCCCAGACCTCCAGAGGACACCAGCCTACAGCTGGCCCGTGGCAGCAAAAGATGATTTTTGGAAGCTATTTGAGTGAGACCAGCCCCTCTATCTCTGGAAACCTCTTTCACATGTACAACAAAACCAAAATTTCTAGATGCAGCTCCGTGGAAAAGTGGCACATCGGCTCTGTGGTGAGGAGCTGGGGCTGCCTTGCACTACTGTCCACACCCCGAGGCAGGGGAATTCACCCCCACAGTTCTGCTGGGGGAGAAATTTACACACTGTCACCTAATTTCTTGTGAAAAGAATACAGAATAAGAGGGTTTTAAGGTTAATCAACAGCCTGGGGAAACGCCAACAGCTCTTAAGGCCTCTTGTCTGTCTGCAGGGCACAGTCTGCTATAGACTTGTTAGGGGGTGACTGTCTGTCTGGCTCCATAGAGGAGAGGTCGGGGTGAACCACTTCACTTTCAGCAATCAAAAGAAAGGGGAAAAAAAAAAAAGAGACAAAAAAAAAAGTGAGAAAATCTCCAGAGTTCAAACATTTCTTTAAACCCCCCCCACCCCCCCAAACTTTAAATACTAAATGGGCTTCATGGCTGCCATTTTGAAACCCATGAGTTTGCCAAAGGCCCCCTTTTGATTTCTATTGGGAACGGGAGCTCTCCGGGCTAATCCATTGAGAACCCAACCCCCGGAGAAAGGCTCCCCGGAACAATCGCCTCGCCGCTGAACGACAACATTTTTGTGCCCCCAAATAAAAACATTTTAATGCTCTACAATCCACGACACATATATTCCTCCATTTCCTTTCAGTAATTATTCATTAGAAAACATTTAACGTCACGGCGGATTTCACACTGGGCAGTCTGCACACAAAAGGAGCAGAGTTGGCCCATTTAGAAGGGGCCGAGGCCGCCTTTTCTCATCCCAGCAGCTCCGAGGGGGCGGGGGGCTGCCGGACACAACGGGCAGGCTAAATGGTGCGGTTAACGGTCAAAGCCCCCCTGCCTACCCTGACACTCATTTAAAGATGCCGGGGAACAATAGAGATTTGTTCCCGACGACTCTCCGCTCGTTACCGAGGGTCCCCGGCCGGCGGCGCCGGCTCCGGGCACCCGACCGGTGCCCCCCAAACCCCCCACAGGGTGGGTCCCACCTGCCAGGGCCGCTCTGCCCACCCCACCTGGGGAGGTGGGTGAGGAGCATCCCGCCCAGTGGCAATAAAACATCCCCCACCGTGGCCTGGCTCAGTTTCTGGGGTGGTGCCGGGGGGACCGCTCGGGAAACACCGGCCTGTGTTGTGCCAGGATTCCCAGTTCAGCTCCAGGATTCCAGTTTGCACCAGTGCTGCCTGGTCACGGCGCTGCCAACGGGCACCTGATCGACAGCCCGGAAAGCTGCTTTCAAACCTTTCCACTGCCAAAGCCACAGCTCCTGGGGAAGCTGCGACCACCATCCCAACCAGCTCCTCCTGGGGAAGCTGCGACCACCATCCCAACCAGCTCCTCCTGGGGAAGCTGCGACCACCATCCCAACCAGCTCCTCCTGGGGAAGGTGCTTTGCATTCCCAGCTTGTTCCACAGCCCCAAAACCCAGCCCTGTGCCCCAGACACTCCTGCTTGATGGGAAAGCAGCAACAATTGCCCCTCACTTGGGAGGTTTCAGACCATCCAAAATCCAGCTGCAAATCCCATCAGGCCAGAGCACAGACATCTTCTCTCTCCCTGTGTTACTGCCAGAGTTTGCCTCAGCACTGCTGTCTCCAGATTTACTGCTGCTGTACCACCAGAGCAGCTCTTTAATGAGTCCTGAATCTTTGTTAATTGCAGGGCACATTATTAGAAAGCACAAGATGCTGATAAGATCAGAGAAATGAGCTCCCTGGCACAGCACTGCCAGCTGGAGAGCTGACCTTCAGCTTCATCCTCTGGGAATAAGGGAGAGCAGATTCAGTCTGCTTCTAGGAAGGAGAAGGACAGTCCTTGAGCATCTGATACATCACAGGGAGCATGAAAACAGTAATTTCATGTATTCCAAAGTCTTGCAGGGAGACACTGTTCCAACACACCTTCTGTGGTGGCCAGAGAGCAGCTCAGCCCTCGATCTTGCTCCAGTAACTGCAGAGCACACAGCAGGACAGGGAAAAATACACAATATCCCAACAAAAGCAACCAAGGAAGGTAAGGGGAGATATTACAGAAGAGACTACAGGTATTTCTCCCGCCTGGATGAAGGTGCATACCCTCTGTGTTCACATTCCTTGCTTTTTTTGGTCTCAAGCAGGACTTGGGTCACTCAGAGCAAACACATCATCCTTCCCTTCTGGCATAAGGAGACAGAGAACACCCCTCACCCAGTCAGTGCAGATCTGCACCAGCCTCAGAGACCTAGAAAACCAACCTTCCACACTTTGAACACTGACTGACACAATCTTCATCCTTACACCGCAATTCAGCTAGAAAAAAGAAACAGCAAGGGCTGAGGACCCCTGAGAGGAGGGCTGGGTTTGATTGAAACACGAGAAGCCACCGTGGTGGTATTTCCAAGTTTTCAAGACAGCAGGAACCAGAGGAAAACTGCACCCAGGCCACACTTGTGAACACTACAAGGCAGCCAGGGATCAAATCAGCATTGGCATCACATCTCCTACAGGTTCCAAACCCTGAGGAGAAAACTCTCTGGACACCAAAAAGCCAAGAGGAGCCAGCCCGAGTAATCTCTGCCCTCCAGGAAGGTGACAAGCCAGTGTCAGAGCTGAAAGCAGACAAGACAAACGATGCTTGGGACAAATTGTCCTCAAAAAAAACCCAGCAAGATTACAGCTCCATTTTCTAGAGCAAAGGCCATTCTTTGTCTCTGCACAACAGCCCACCCCAGGAATAAAAACCAAATAAATAAAAACTCAAGGGCTATTTTGAGAACAGCTACAAACCAGCAACTTGCAGAGGCTGCAACACAAGGTCCAATGCACAGAGTCCCAGCTAAGGTCACCCAAGGGCTGGGAGTGATTTAGAACGGGCACTTGCTCTGTGCCCGCTCCCTCAGGCCTGAAGCTGCACCCCATGCCAAGGCTGCAGTTTTGCAGGCAGGAGGAGCTCAGAGGGTGCATCTGAAGAGGTTTCAGGCACAGACTCGTTACCCACGTTGTAGATTTACTGGCAAGGATAATATTTCAGCAGAGCGTGGCGAGGCAGCCCCAGCAGAGCTGGGAACGTTCTTGGGAATAAAGAGCAAACCTCCATCCAAACAATCCAGGAAACATCTTTATCAGACCTTCCCTGCTCTCCTAGACCCCCTCGAACACAAAGCACTTGGCTGACAGGCATTTAAATTCACACGTCAAGCACTAAGATGTTATCAGGGGGCCACACAACCACTTCACTCTGGAAATCACCACCTGAAGTCACAGGAGAGCCTCTTGCACCCCACTGACCATCCTGACAGGGGTCAGCAGACCAGACTGGCTTTGCAGCCTTAAGCAGCAAACAGCCTGGGGAAACTCAGAGAAACATGGAAAGGGAAGAGGGGGTCTTGTCTGCAGCAGACAACCCTCTGCTACCCCTCCTGATACTTCACAGTGCCCAAAAGCTGCTTGGGAGGGTAGGAAAGGTCTGGTACCAGCAAGGAATTGCCATTCCTACATCCAAATAAAAGAAATAGTGAGTGCTCTGCTCTTGCTACAGCAACAGAGACCCAGAAACAGCTCTGCCTCCAAGAGGAAAAAAAATCACTGCTACCTACACAAGTCAAACAGCTTCATTTTAAAGCACACATTAGCATAAAACCTTACAAAGAGCTCTGAACTTACCCTCACTTCTTCCATATTGCTACAGAAAGGTCACCTAAAGCAAGCCAAGGAGGAAGGAGGAAAAAATAATCCTCCCCACACAGACTTTCTGAAAGACAAAGCTTTCACCTGAGTGTGAGATACACTGCAGGCTGGAGGCAACTCAGCTGCTTGTGCTGATGGTTAAAAGGCCACTGAGTGGCTGACACGGGGCAGCTTCATCATCTTCAACTGGGAAAACCTGTTAAAATAGGGAAATCAGGTAAATGAAGAGGCAGGTGTGAAAGGAGCACCTGAACATTCAGCACTCCTCTGCCTTTTGACAAAATGAGCCCTGGGGTGTAACTGCTCTATAACTTCCTTTCACTTTCCTCTGGAAAAATGAGCTGAAATCCTTGGATTCAGGTGCATGTCTGAGTCAGAAAGTGTTATTATTAAAGTATATATTCCTCTTGAAAATAGAAGAAAGTTGTCCATCTGAGGTAGAGTTTAAAGCTCTAAGGGCATAAGTAGCTTTAAATATGATTTATCTTGATTCTTATACTTAAAGCTGCAGGTTATTTGAGGAAGCTGGAATAACTACTGTGAGAAGTAAAAGCTTTAGGTATAAAAAATAAGGGGAGTTTGGAGGAAACAACTGTGTCACCTTTATCAGTCCACTCCTTTCTTTTAAGAGCTCCTCTTCTGACAGAGGACTGTCAGAAATAAGTAACCAGACAGGGATTCCCATCCCAGGGTGGCAAGCAAGGCTGTGGCAAGCCCAAAGCAGATGTGAGTTGCTGTTTGTTCTCAGCAGCTCAGATTTATTTTGTTCTGCCTTTCCTGATGTTTGTCAGATCCCTGCCATGGCAGGTGGCCACGTCCCCCCCCTGGGCTTCCCCGTGTCGCCCCAGCCCAGTGCCCACCAGCAAAGGGAGCTGGATTTTCCAGAGCAGCAATCCCTCTGTGCCCAGGAGGATGGGTAAAGAAGGAGCAGGTTTAACACCAGTAAGGCCAAGGAAGCTGCACAGGGTTACCTGACAGGGGTAAATTTTTTTTTTCTTTGAGCATTTGAGTTTTTTTTGTCTGATAGCCATCATTTATGTCAAGTATCTGCCACACAGCGGGTCAGAGGGAAGGAAAACTTTCACAGCAGAGTTGTAAAAGCCCCCAGCTGCTGAATGCTGTCAGTAAGTCTGGATCTGTTGAGCAAACACACATTAAAAGGGAAAGAAAAATACTTTTTGAATTAGAGAGCCCAAAACACTATTTTTTTTTTTCCCTGAGGAAGAATTATTTTTGAGTTTTCTCCAAATACTCTTAAAAAGAAATTCATTCCTTTCTCAGTGCAAAGCCCCCTCAGCAAGACACCTCTCACATCTCCCAGACTGTGATATTCCTGCCAGGGGGGCTCTGCTGCCTCCAGTGCCAGCCAGACCAGGCACTGCCCGGTGGCAACACTGCAAAGAGGGAAAAAAACCCAATCCTCTTGGGGTTGCAACAAAGCAACACCCCAAGAGATTGCACAGGCTGGCTGTGCAGCCAGACACCCACACCACCTCCCGAGCCCAGCAGTGTGACTCTCACCAGGACACTCTGAAGCAAAGCCACTGTTACCCTGCTCCCTGCCATCACCAGACGTGGAAGGAATTAATTATGGCTAATTAAAAATTAAATCCTCCCTTGCCTTTGGTGCATTCTCTCCCTCTTACATTCTGCCCCTGACAACCTTCTGCCTGGGAAGAATTTCCTTACTTCTCCTGGGCTTTGGCATCAAGCTCCATCCACGGTGCCCACGGTGCCCGCTGCAGAGCCCCAGCCTGGCTCCCACCTCCTCTCCCTCGGCTCCCTGCACTGCTGTTGCTCACCCTGCCCACCTTGGCTTCAGCACCTCTCTCCAGGGACTCAGTATCACTCCAGTGCCCCCAGCAAGGGCCTCCCCCCTCCTCCAGTGCTGAGCTGGCTCTCTCCAGCCCGAGCACTCGCTGGAGCAGCTCCCCGAGCACAGCTCTGCCAAGGACACCCCCTCTGCTCTGCTACACAACTGACCTTCATCAAGGGCATCATGTGGGCTCCAGTGTCCCTCCCAAACACACACCATGATTTTCTGTGGGGAAGAGGAGGAACCACTTTTCCTCTGAGCAGGTCCTGACATGCTGATGCTCAGTACACAGGGGATTAACCGAGTTATTTCCCAGCAAGTGAAATGTTTGCCAAGTAGAACACTGGAATTTCACCACATCACCCAGTCACCTACGAGTCAGCTCTGGACCAAGAATGTCAAGGTTACCTGGACGTCTGTCCTACAAAAAACATGGCCAGGCTTCATGGTCAGACACGATGGAGAGTGCTAGGGGCAGAGTGCCCCAGCTGTGACCACTGCCCAGCTTCAGAACTTTCTGAGCAGCCAGTAAGACTAAACTGGGCTGTGTCAGTGGCACAGTTCTGCTCCGGAGGGCTGACAGGAGTTTCTCTTGAAGCCTTCCTACAACCAAAGGCAAGAGCAAGTCATCATCAGACACTGAGAAACCTGCGCTTTAATTGCAAGAGCTGCTAAAAACCTTTGAATTTCAATATCTCATTGGAAATAAAGGAGCTGGTTTGATCCTGGAGTTCCATCTGTCATCTCCTCTGCCAAGCCTTCATTAACGTGCAAGTGAAACGTCAGCCCAGTCCCAGCTTCCAAGAGATTTTCTTGTTGAAATCCACTATTTTCAGCTAGGCAGCAGGGATGGAAAGGGAACTCTGATGAGCAGAGAGGATGGAGAATCATCCTTGCTGCCCAGCTAAACACGCCGCCCGCTCCTGCTGCCTGCCAAGAGTCCAGGTATTTGGGACTGAATTCTACCAGTGGTGTGCTGGACAAAACCATCCCTTCCAAACTCTCCCCACCATCACCTAGCCCATGGAAAGGCACCACTCAGACATCTCCTAACACAGCTCAGAGACATGGCACATGGAACTACAGCTCTAGCTAGAGGCAAGACATCTCCCAGTACAGCCACCAAGAAGGAAAGTTACCTGGGTATCCATCTTGAGTGCTGTTAAGTCAGCTGTTAACACCTACTCCAGTTAAACCATTCAAAAGGTGCTTTGAACTTGTTTAAGGTCCTTGGTAACACTGCAGCCAGGGAGGAGGCTATGGTCTCACCCCAACAAAGTAGTGTTAATAATTTACTGTGTGAGTCAGGGACCTGGTCCTGTGGTCCTTGCATACATTTAGTGGCCACTTTCCAAGATAAGAACTAGAAACTGTATCTTCCTTGAGATTACTGTCTCAGGCCACGGTGATCTTTGATAAGTCAGTATAAGAGTGATAGGGTAATGACAACCCACCAAAGTGAGGGAGTGCATCCATCTGCTGGTTTAAAACTGCCCCAGTGCTCAGCCCGACCCGGGGCTGTGCTGCTGGAGCAGCCTGGGTGGTGGGTGCTTGCTCAGGATCCAGAATGTTAGAGGCTGTAGGAGCTGACTGGAGCTGGAAGCTTTACTGTTAATAATGTATATTCTCTTGGTTATAGTATCTCCCTTCCCAGGCCGAGCCTAAGACGTGCTTAAAAATTAAAAGTGTAGATATCCTACAAAGGAGGAACAGATGCTAAGACTCCACATTAATCTTTAATGCAGTTCCAACTCACAGGCTGAATTTTACCAACTTCCCTGCACTGCTGCAGCCCCCACGGTCTCTCCAGGCTCCTGTGCAGTGAGCCCCTCGCTGGGACGGGGCACAGACACCCCCTAAAGAGCCCAGCCTGCCAGCAGGGTGGTAAAGGAGGAGCACTCCATTCTCACCTTCACATATTCTACTCTGCCTTTTTCTTCTCCAGGGTCCTGACGTGTTGTAACCAGATCTGAGCAGAGGCAGACCTGCCCCTGCTGGCATCCTCGCTGTGCCAGCCTCCTGCTCCATCCCACACGCATTAGCTGATGAAAAATTAGAGCTTCAGGTGATGTCTAGAGCTGGTGAAATAAAGAGGAAAGATTTCTTCAGCTCCTTCAGGCTTAGCTAGCAATTCATTCTCCACGTGGTGAGTCTCTGCGGGTGTCTGGAACCACAAGAAGGCAGCAGAACAGAGAGCCACGGGAACTCACCTCAGAAAGCCAAGCAGCACCAAAGCCCAGGCTCATGGTCCCACAGACAAACTCCTGCAGCTTCTGCAGCCACTGGAGCCGTAGGAAATGCTGTCAGATGCCACAAAGCCACTTGGTGTAGGTCCCAGGCACCTTCCAGGGAATAAACAGTAATTAATGTTGATACAACACAGTGTAAGGGATGGATGTAAAGCAGATTAATGTCTGTTACTGACTCGGGGGCAGAAACACTGAGGAAAATTCCTGTTGTTTAGGCAGGGCTGCCCATCAGAGTGGGGCTGAGTGTGCCACTGGGTGCCACAAGGGATGGGAACCCAAAGCACACACACACCCAGGCAAACCCTCATGTGTAAGGGCTACATGGATCCCTGCAAACCCCTGCTTTGCTGACAAAACCATCCTCACCCCACAGCCTCCATCCCTTCCCACAGCCCAAGCAGAGGATTTCCAGTACCCCGGCCTGGGCTGTTGGATGAGCTAAGGTGTTGTTAGCTTGGCCACCAAGCCAGCAGATGTCTGAGAATCAATTTCAGGTGCCCTGCTCTCCCCTGGCCACACTGCAAGCACAGCTCTTGGCTACTCAGCCTCATTCCAGGAGGGATACTGCAGTGCTTGGCAGTGGCTTCATGCCTCAGTACCTTTGTGTAGAGAGATCACCTTCAGCGATTATTTATTCCAGGAGTTCAGATTCCTGCCTTCCTGTGACATGATGAATGACTTTTAAGTAACATAATATCTGGTTTCCTCCTCTCTCACACACCCATTTCATTGCCAGTTGTCTTCAGTGACCAGATCCGAAAGGATTGTTTGCAGTCAAAAGGGAAAGAGAAATTCTTTACCACGTGCCCAGCCTCCTCTTGTTCATATTTAATTGAATTCTTGCTTGTGTTAAAATGGTTATCAATTATTCACCCCTGACTTCATTAATTCCAAGCACCCCACGTCATAAACAGGACTGCTTGACTGCTCTGCTCAAAATTCCAGGAGACTTTTGTTTGCCTTTTTAATCTGCTCTCCAGAGATTTGTGAGCTAGCCAGGGAATCAGACAGGGCTTTCCTGTGTCTGTGGGAGATGAAAGCAGGCTGGCAGCAAGGTGCAGGAGGGCTGCTGTGCCAGGAGGTAGCACGGGGCAGAGTCAGCAGCTTGGGACCCGTGGCTGCTGGGTCAGTGGTGGCTGAAGAGAGCTGAGAACGAGTCCTCTCCTTCCAGAGCAGCAGCTCAGAGCCCCCTTTCAGCCTCAGCTTTACCATCTGAAAGGAGTATTTTTTGACTAGCTAAATGAAATCCTCACCATCTTTTGTTTATAAGTCACATTCTTTCTCAAGCCAGTTGAGAGGAAACAAACAAAGCAGGCGAGAAAAACCAACCCAAAACCCTCCAGAGGGGAGAGGAGATAATTTGATCCTGATAAAATGCAGTAGAACTACAACCTGCTCTCCAAACCACTCTGAGCTACAGCCACACAAGGTCGGGTAATTTCAAGATGCAAAGACTCCTCCTCTGTCACTTGAAGATTGGAAGAGTTGATTCTCACGTTGCATCCAAGGCCCAGGCAGCAGTCCCAGTGCAGTCAGCAGGGGATGTGCCATCTACACCCAGGACTGCTCAACAGAGGTGGGGCAGCCCCTTAAACTTGAAAATCCTGCTGAGAAGAGACTGCACAGACAGGAGTCTGCACCCAGGATAATGCTGAACAAAGCCAGCACGTGGATACAGCCACCCAGAAACCAGCCTGCTTTCCAGCCATCCAGTCTGCCTCACCTCCCTCTTTCCACAGCAGCCTCCTGCATCCCATAAACACACCCTCAGAGCCTTGGATCCACATCTGTGCAACACAACTTCTCTCCCTCTGCCTTGCCCAGCTGCTGTGAACACCCCAGACGTGGCTATTTCTGCAGTGCCCAAGCTCGTGGGTGAGAAAGCCATTAAAAAATTTCCCAAGACGTGGTTTCTAAGGGCATGGAAAGCTGTAATAAATCTATTTTGCTGCTGCTTCACATGCAGGTCACTACATCTGTGGCTATAATATTGGAGTGTGCTGGCTAACTGGCCACAAGCTATACAAAAGCCTTTCTCTCCAAGTTCAATCAAAAGGACAACAGCATATGACAGACCCCTTGTATCTTTTGGTATTTTAGCCTGTCACAGCAGGGACCTCCTGCAGTGCCAGGAAAAGAGGGGGTTTCTGCTGGCCAAGCTAAAGCTAACAAAAATACCTAATGAGTAGAAGAGCTGAGAAGCTGATGTGCTTAGCTGTGTGTTAGTAGCGTGGGCATACTGAATGTGGGCATAAAAAATTCATGCCAAAGATGCTATCAGATAGACCTGCAAGGGGCTGCTGCAACTCAAAAAAAAATAAAATAAAATAAAATAGTATTTTTGGTAAGGTATTTACTTCAACTTAAAGGTTTGGGGGAGAAATTACACCATTCCCTCACAGCTCAGTTTTCCCTCTAGAATAAGGGAAAAGGAATTGTGCCCTAGAGCCTAAACACTGTCACAAGCTTGTGTCCTCCTGGTCTGAACCTTCCTCACTCCAGCAATGGTTTCTCTCCCTGCCAAACTCCATCCTTCTCTGCCACACCAGTTTACCAGCCACTGGAGCAACTCCCCTCCAGCCTCCCAGCACTGGCCCTGCTGGGAGAGGAAAATGAGGTGGTTTGAGGAGCTCTGTGGCTACACCTCTGGAGCTAGAGAAGCCCTGCTCTGCCCTGGGAAAGGAGGAGCTGGATGTGCTGGGAGTGCACACGAGGGTGAGGGATGCTGGGACACACAGGAATGCAGTGGAGGAGCATTCCCTGGAGGGCTGCAGGCAGGAGAGGTGTGTGACAGCACAGCAGTATTACCTGAGAGCAATGGGAAATGCTCCAAAAGATGATGTGCATCCCTGCAAAGGAATCCATTGGAAAGCAGTGAAAATGGTGGTTTCCAGCAGCTGAAAGGGATTGTTGGTCCCTGTAGGAAGAACAAAGGCAGAGCAGAACTTCCACCAGTGACAGCCCCTTTGTTCAAAAGGAGCAATGCAGAGAGAAAAACCCCAGAGCTCCAGCCCAGTGGAACAAAGCACTCACCCAGATGTTACTCTGTGCTGCAGCTTCCAAAGAAACTGATGGAGGAGGAGGCCTGAGTGATACCTGGGCTGGAGGGGATGGCTGGGGGAGCAGTCAGAAAGGTGCAGTGCTGGGGAAGTGTTGGGTAACCCCTGCTCTCCTGATCCCACCCTGGAGGCTGGATGACACAGGATTCCCATAAGCACCTGTTAACCAAGCACACAATATATCATCACTAACTGCAAACTGTTTCAGCTCTGAAGAAGGCTGGAGTTCCTGCTGTTCCCAACAGAAGGATACTTGTCTGGGATTCCTAAACACACACAGAGTGAAAAAAAATGCCCAGTTTGATTATGTGTGTATTTTATTTATTTGACCTTCAAGCAGAGCTGAAGAGGGAGCTCCAGCAAACGCAAATACATTAAAGGGAATGTCCTTTGGAAGGAGTTAACCCCACCTGTGCAGAGGGAAACTGGCCTCTGAAAAGCCAATATTCAATCAAAGCCTCCTGTAATTAGGAAACTTGGTCTTTAACCCAAAGAGCAGGCTCGTTGCTGGATTGCCTGCTTCAATAACTCTGGCAAAGCTAAAGATCCAATACAGCTTGACTTGGTGCTGCAGCTCACTGCTGACCTGCTACAGAGAATGCTCTTACAAACTCCAGCAGGGCTGAAGGTGACTAGAGAGGATGCTGAGACTGGTGACTCCTGGATTTGGAGCCCCTACCCAAGGGAAATTCAGCATGAGGTCAGTTGTAAGATCCAGAGCAACGTGCAGCTGTGGCGTGGGATGGTTCCACCCTTCTTTCTCCAGGGGTGTCTGTGCAGAAAAGCAGCACCTGGCAGGGCTAAATCTGCTCTCTTCAGGAGGGGAAGAGGCCAGGGGCTCTGTGAGGGAGCAGTGAAAAGGCCCTTGCTGAGGCAGGCAGAGGTATCTTCATTTTCACTGCACAAAACTTCCAACTGGGGTGGAACTTGGGGGAGTTTTGAAGATCTGCGTGGCTAGTGAATGTGCTGAAAACCATCTCAGCCATTGTGCATGAATCCATCACAGCCAGCCCCAGCTTATTAACGAGCTGTTCATCAGCACCTCAGGCCTCCAGCACCATTTTCAGTGTAAAAGTGGATGCAGTGAAAAGGTTCACCAGGTGCACGGGCAGGTCAGATTCTAATTAATGACCATGGCATCACACCACGGGCAACTGCTAAATAATGCAGAGCCCAGAGCAGTAAAACGAGGTAAAAAGCAAAGCCTGGAAACAAAACCTGTTGTTTCATTAAACTTAAAATACAATTTGACTCTGTCATACCAATGTATATGAGCTATCTGCATTAAATTGTGTTTAATTTAACTCTAGAACTATAGGGCCCAATTAAAAATAATGAGGCCTGTCTCCAACTGTCAGGCTCAATTAGAGATAATGGGAACTGATAGCTCCTGGAATAGATTCATTTTTGTCTGATAGACGAACTGGGGCAGGGGTCTTGGCAGGGGTCATTGGAATAGACCCGGCAACAAAACATGGGTCATTCAAGCTTAAGGAGTCTTAAGGAACCTAGTTATTAAATAAGGAAGTAGGAAGTAAATCAAATCCCAAAGCACATGAATAACCCCAACAGATTCTATTTTTTTTTTTTTTTTTGGTGTTAGGTACCCATATATTGCATTAAACTGCCCACTCCAAACCAAGAAACTGCACAATGCATAAAATTTAAACCTGTTTGACAAAAGAAAAAACAAAATACACTAGGAAAGTGCCCGACTTCCTATTCCAGACCAGTTCAGCAGGATCACTCATTTTCTTAGGCAATGCCCAGAAGATCATAGCAAACCCACTGAGTTTCACCTCAGCACTATAAAAAATAACCCCAAGCCAGGTTATTTGAATTACACACAATGAAGAGGGAAAAGCTTTACTGAGGGAAAAACCCAGCAAGGCTGCTGAGGAAAAGGGAAAGCCTGGAGGAGACAGGAGCAGGTCCCTGGCAGCTCCCAGGCATTGGACAGCAGCTGTTGAGATGAGTCCTTCATGGTGAAGCTGGAGGGAAGACCTGGAGCCCCATGCCCTGCCTCACCTTTTGTTTCTCTGGGAAGACACTTTTTTAATCTAATGATATCTTTCTCAATGGCATTTTATCCTCTGCTGCACTCCCTCCCACCCTGGAGCACACATGGACCTGCAAAGTCATGTTCCACCTTCTAAACCTGTGACTGCTGAGGGGAGAAAGGACAGCTGAGTGATGGAGCTTCTCCACACTGGGAATTCCCCCCAAAGAATGTGCATGTTGATAATTTGACCCTGTAAGAATGTGCATATTTATCATCTGACCCTTTGTTATGAGGGGAAAAGAGGATTTTCTTCCACAGAAAGGACATGGAGTTGATGGAGCAGGGCCAGAGGAGGCCACGGAGATGCTCAGGGGGCTGGAACAGCTCTGCTCCCAGGACAGGCTGAGGGAGC
>JAOEGS010004254.1:0-32850 GCA_025447755.1 Corythornis vintsioides
CCTGCTCAGGCAGGGGGGTTGGACTAGATGATCTTCTAGCTCCCTTCCAACCCCTAATATCTGTGAATCTATGAATCCCTGTGCCTGGTGTCACCACTGGGCTCTGCTCCAGCACCTGCCAGCCCAGCACCACATCCATGCCAGGACAGCAGGGCATGGGAAGAGCTCTCTCAGGAGGAGTCAACCTGCTTTACCCCTTAAGGGCCAAACACATGCAACAGGGACAATGGCTGAAATCACTGTCTGCAGAACAAACATTGCTTTGAATGAGAGCCACAAGAGAGAAGCATGAAGGGAAGATGATTAAATATCCAGAGCAGGGTGGTAGCTGCTGCACAGCAGGCTGCTGAACAGGGCAACTCACAATCACTCTTATCCTGGTACCCTGAGTGCTAGCTCATCGTGGCTCACAAAACAAAACACTGTCACTCCCAGCACGAGCAAAACAAACACTGAAATCACACCACAATATTGACAAAATGTAAGATCATCAGCAAACTATTAGGATGTGCCTGTTGACTCAGGCAGAGGGAATGCAGGGGAACAGCTGTTCCCTTTATCCTGCCCATAAAGGCAAACCTTGGTGGCTCACTGAGGGCTTTAGGCATTACCAGGCTTCTCCTCACAGCCCCCCTCCCTGGGACAAAAGGAATCCTGGAGTGCAGTGTCCATCCTGCACCCAGCTGACTGTGCTGCTGTCAAACACCAACCACCCTCATCCACAGTCCACTGCTCTGGTTTCAAAGAGTTAAGTGATTTAGTTCCCACCAATGGGCAGAAAAGAGCCTGAGAGCTTTTGGGAGCTTCTTCATCTTCCACATCCAAAGTAAGGAGGTCCAGTGGGAGTAGAAACGAGATGGTGTTGACTGATGCCAAAGAATATTCCTGTTTGGGCTGTGGGGAAGAGGATGGGGTGGTAAACACGACTGAGGGGGGACTGCCAAAGGAGCAGTGGGTTTCAGTCAGCTGCCCTGTTCCCCTCCACAGCTGCATCCAGCCCCAGACAAATGCTAAGCAAATACACAACAGATTATTCTGAATTTTTTAACCACCTTATCCTATTGCAAACACACAAAGGAAAAAAAAATAAAGTGTGGGAGGGGAAATCCACTTACAACTTGCAATCATGTGTTGGTTTTTCTCTATCCTATCTGGCAGGTACAAACTGAACCATTCCATTTTTTTTCCCCTGATTATCTGAAAGGAAAAGTTTTAAATTTACTTTATAAACATAGAGAAGCTCCTGTTTATTAGAGCACTTCTGTAACACAGAAGTATGAAACTTTTCCTTATTCCCTTTGGAACCTCATGACTATATCACGTTAAGAGACACCCCTAAAAGCTTCAATTCACACTAAAGTTCATCCCAGTGAAACCAGTGTCTCCCTTCACCCTGTGCTGGGCACCAGGGCACCGAGCTGTGAGGCAGACTGGACCCTGCCTGCCTCGGGGGATGCTGAGAAACATGACATGACAAGTCTTTCTAGGAATATAAAGGTGAAATCATGGCTTTTCAAGGCAAAGACAGCGCTTTTATTGCTGCTTCTAAAGGTTTATAGGAGCTTTAGGAGGCCCCCTGTAGCACTCCCCACTCAGCCACCCCCAAATCTTTCGTAGGAGTGTATTTCACTCGCTGACAGCCCAACCAGAAAGGCAAATAACACCTTCTCCTTTATCGAAATTGGGCAGGGAGTCTGAGAAAGTTAAGCACCTAATTCACAGCCCATTAAGGCAAATGAAAAGACTCCCAGCAGACTTTTGTCAGCTGCTAATGAGACTGCTCAGGTCAGACAAAAAACCTGTGACAGCAGCACAACTCCAGGGTCCTCCCTCCGATTCCCGTGCCTTAGGCAGGTGCCACCCACCTACCCTATAAAAAGGATTTTTCTACGGGCAGGTTTGTGCCCGTCGTGCTCCTGGAGGAGTGTGGAGCCTGCAAGGGGATAGTTCATGGATTAAAAAACCAGCTTCAGAGCAGAAGGTCCCAGGTGGGCACCTCATGGAGCCAGAGCTGAAGGCCATATTTCAGAGCAAAGGCACCCGAGTGTGTGCTGGCTGCTTTTGTTAGCACAGCAGAGAAGCATGAGGAGGAATAATAACCTGATGGGAGGGAGCAAAGAAGATGTATTTTTAGGAGATGTAAATTCCCACCTCTCTGGGATCTCTTGGGTGGTTTCAAACAAAGAGGGCTGGAGATATTTGACCTGAGCAGACAAGGGCAGTGAGAATCTGGGATTCCATGCCCAGTGCAGCTGAGCTCCTTTTCTTAGCTGAATCTCTGTGCTCTCCATCCTGAACCAAGAGAAAACTGACACCAAGAAGAAAGGCTGGAGTCTTTCCTGCAGCACCTGATCACAGTCTAGCTTGGCAAAGGTGGTCTTTATCCATAAATGAGCTTATTCAATGTAATACTACCAAAAAAAAACCCTACCCAAGCTGGATGTGATTTCTGGAGCATATGTTTATAAAGAATAAACTCCTCAGACCAGAACCAGCTCTCCCAACACTAGCCCTTCAGATATTAGCTGTATTCTTAAGCTGATGAGAAATCACTAGCAGTACAAATAATGGCTATATTGCTATTTTCCCTCCTTCCTTCCATGTCTTTAAGGCAGGGCAGACTAAGCAGCCAGCTTTCTGCAAGTCCTGCCCCCACCCCCGTGTGCATTTCAGCCTCCAGGATCCCACACCCAGGGCAAGGGGTAGAGTCAAGCAGCACACTTCCCCGAGATGGCAATGAAGTGCAGCCAAAATAGAGATAATTATTTTAATTAATGGTAATGATTTTAACGGTTGAACATTTTAACTAATTAATTATGATTGATTGCTTGTTACTAATCAGGAATGTGATTCAAAGTTCTAATTGAAAACCTGAGAGCAACGGGCACTAAAATATGATCTACTTCTGCTGAGAGAACAGGCTTTCTAGGTGATGTGGAACACTCCAACTGAAATTCCTGGTGACATCCAAGATGGGCAGCAAATAAATAATAATAATAATAATAATGAAAAGGGGTCGTGTTGGAAACCCACTTAACCCTCCTGTGCTTCACTCCCTGCCAACAGCACCGGGCTTGGGGCTGCAGCCCCTGAGGGAGAGAACTGCACAGCTTTTAGTCAGGCTCTGAACTCCCTCGAGCTGTTTTCTAGACCTGAAGCTGTCCCAAGGAGCTCAACAAGACATTTATTGACCTGAACAGCCCCTGGTGGATCCCATCTCTCACCAACTCGCTGCTGCTGGCACCTGCCAGCCTGGCTTGAGGAGCACCCTGGTGGACCAGCATCCTTCCTACCAGCAAATCTCCCACTGCTGGGAGGTGGCAGGTGAGGGGGAACTGCCCCTGGAGCCATAGGGAAGCACCCTGGGCACTGCTCCTTGCCCACCCACCAGTGGCTGTGTCTGCAGGGTTTTCCAGCCAGCACTCCCTGCCCCGTCGTTGCTGACCAGAAGGTTGGGCTGCTCCCAGAGCAGCTGCTGGCCCATGGCAGAGGGTGCTTGGAGGAAAACCAGCCCCGGTGCCAGGCTTCCCTGAGACGCCAGGGGTCGTTTGGCATCTGTCCCAGCAGCAGGATGGCTGCAGGAGGACTGGGAGCCCTCCAGCTAAACCCCCAGACCACAAGGGATGGGAACCCCGTGCCCCAGGGGACAGTTTGGCATTGAGCTTCCATCTGGGGTAAAGGCAGATTACCTCTTATACCTCGTATATAAGCAACCCTCCTTATTCACTTATCCTGGCCCCATCTTCCCTTCCCAGCTCTGTGTCACATCCAGACATCCCATGGCAGGGGGGCAAGTCCATTCAGCAGGTCCCCAGGGGGGACAAAAGCACCTAGGAGCAGCACTGCTCAGTCAGCAGCTTAGATGGGACAACCAAACACTGGCAGAGGGTGATTCTCAAGAGGCAGGAGCCACCTCAGACCATGAGCAGGAGATGCTGCAGAATGGGAAGGTCTGAAGCAGCCCCTTACCAGGAAAAGGGCATCAAATGGTGGCCTGAAAGCAGATCCTCTCCCAGAAATGTATCACAGAATGGTTTAGGTTGAAAAGGACCTCTAGAGCTCATCTAGTCCAGGATGTAATGATTGAATTCATCAGGCAATGCCCACTGGAGGAATACAGGCAGGTTCATTCACCTTCCTTTCCCACCACAGATGTCTCACCCTTAGAAGTGGATTCCATCCCTGGGTGTTACACATTTACCAGCCATGGTAAACCACTGAGCTGGGGCAGAAGAGAATGAAAAACACAGTGCAGGGAGCCCTGCTGATCTGAGGAAGGCTAGAAGGGAGACGGCCTCAAAGCCAAAACCTCCACCTACCTCTCTCGGTGTCAGAGGCAGAGAGAATTCAGCAGCTCGATCACCCCTACAGCTCTGAGCAGCACACTGCTCCCTCCATCATTCCCCCTGGCAGAGGTGGGGATTCCCTTCCCCAGCATCGGGTGGCGCTGGCCCAGGTAAGCAGCAAACACTGACTCAAGACGGAGCACTTGCAATTTCGCCAACCCAGAGCTGACTCTTCCCTGGTGTTATCCCACTCAGCTCCCAGCAGCGAGCTGGGGGAACCACAGCTCCAGGGAGCATGGCTGCTAGCCTAAAGGGAAGGGCAAACCGAGAGTGCAGGGTGGAAACACTCTGCCCTTACTATTAGTGTGTTGTGCTATTTAGCCTGGAGGGGGGAGAAAAATCAAATAAAGAATCCTATTTGCTGGTGGCACAAATAAACCCCCGAGCTGCCACCACGTTCTGCTCCTCTAACTGCTGCCTCCTCCTATTAGCACCCACGTGGCACACAACTGCCCTGAAAAGCTGCAGCACTTCAAGAAGGATCAGAAAGAAATGTCAGCAGGCAATCCTCCCTCCTGCCCCTTCAGCATAAGGGCTCAGGAGAGGGAGATTACAGCAGGTTTTCATCTCGAGGAGCTTGTGTTGGAGCAAGGAGCCATTTCCTGACAGCTTTGATTCCCAATTTCAACATTATGTCACTTGCTGAAGTATCAGACACATCATTAACCAGCTCTAGCAGGTTTTGTTATGATATGATGAGTCAATATCTGCCTAGAAGATTTAACCCGTGCTTGTCTCTCAGGCATTCTCAACGAGCTCTACCCTGGAAACGTCTGCCTCTCTGAGCAGCACTGCAGCTGAATCCTAAAATACCCTGGGCTGCTTCAGGATTTACCCAGCCCAGCACAGGCTCCTGACTCCTCTGACAGGCCCATGAAGCTCTGCACAACACCAAGGTGCTTTTCTAGATTTACCTTTCACTGTGTTCCTGGCGAGATGAAAATTATTTATAGCCTGTGGGCTCCTGTAACTTCTCTGTGTCGAACAAAATCACTTTAAATGAGGGAACTAAACATTAAATTTCTCACAAACAGCAGAGGCAGAACACACAACACCCTCAACTGTCCTCAGCTGGGAAATGAGTCAATTCCAGCCACGTGTGGCAGCTCCAGTGCAACCTCTGAGGAGGGCGAGCTCAGGAGCACCCAGAAAACACAGAGGAGCAACACCAGAGACACAGAAAAGTCAGGAGCTGCTGCTCTGCTGTGCACAAACCCAAGAACAGAAGATGGTTTCTCATCCACATCTGACCCTGATCTCAAAAAAAGAAGCAAACACCACCTACGTGGAGAGAAGTCTTCAGCTGCCTGTAGTTCCAAGTCCAGCTCTAGCCAGGCTTGCTGAGGAGCCTCTGGTGGTCGTGGGAGCAGGGATGGGCAGTATCAGGCATGGCACACCTAAGAGAGATTTTCCACATTCAATACCTGTGTTCACTGGGCACATCTTCTCTTCATAGCTACCACAAGAACCATTGTCATCAATACACAAAATCACCTGCTGATTCTCAGCTGTAGGGCTGCTTCCCTGCTTGGCAGGGCTCAGGGAAGGAAAAACTGGGAGGGTCTCCTCCTGAGACTCTTCTAGCCCACCAGAGGGGTTATGCTCACCTGTTCTGGGCATGGTCTTTAGCTTGAATGCTAAATACTTTTGCACAAGAACATCCATTTTTTTCCAGTGGAGCTGCCTGACATCTGAGATGTGAGTTTAGCTCCAGGCTCTCCCCTACTTGCCATGCTGCCTCTGGACAACTCAGTTACTCAAACACACACCCAAGACAAAATTCACTCTCAGCTGGCAGGCTGAGATGCCAGTGCAACAAGCCAGAGCTTGGGCATGGAGGTTTGAAGGTGTTCACACAGCTTTCCCTGGCTGCAGATGAAGCTGTTTTTCACTAGCACTGGATCCACATTAAGGAACTTGTTTCCCCTTTCTTCAGAAGCAGCAATCAGAGAAAGACCCAGAGGCAGCAGAGACACAGAGGTGGTTGGGGTCAGAGCAGCAGCTTTACCACCATCAGCTGCTCTCCAAAAGCTGGTCCCAGCATCTCCCCACTCAGAGGAAGAGTGAGTGGGAGGTCAGAGATAGAATGAAGGCTCTCCTTCAGAATTCCTGCCTGCCTGGGCTACACCTACACCTGCCATGCTTGTAACCACCCAGGAATGCCTCCAGAAATAGCTCCCTCCATTCATACTGGTCAGAGGCAGCAAAGGCCCTGCACACAAATCCTTTAACTTGTCATCCAATCAACAAAGAATTTACCAAGGAATAAAAAATAGGTGAAAGATCCAAGCTGGTGCCTCATCTCTTGTGAGGCTGCTCTGGCAGTGCTTGTTCCAAACAGCAGCAGCTCAGCCCTCAGCCTTCTATTGTGGTTGTGGTCACACAATTGGCCCAAGCCCCTGACTGGAAACCAGTCCCACTTGGTGAAGCCCAGCCTGGGAAGCTGCTGGGGTGTTGGTTTTGTTTTCATTGCAGGTTACACCAACACTGAGAGCCTTCTGGATTAGTGTGCCATTTGGAAAGGCAGCCAGAGCAGCCCCCTGTGTGTTATTACCTCGCTGGGATGCCACCAGCTCAGGGCATCTCTCAAACATCCCAGAGAGAAGGAGAGGAGGGGACAGAACTTACTGTGAAGAACTCCAGAGCCTCTCTGAGCGCTGAGCAGCTAAGAATGAATGCTGCTGTTTAACTAGATCCAGCCGCTGAAATCTCTAATTAAAACTGATGTGCTTATTTAGTTTCCAATTCATCACAGGTGGGCCCACATTAATGTGAAAATGAAAGTAAATTACCAGCATTTGGCAATCTCGGCGAATGTCATTCACGTTATTAGCTCAAATCTCACAATGCAGTTGCAAATCTGCTTCGGGGGGAACAATGTTCCTGCAAACGACCCCATCCCGGCCTCCCCCCGGGGCAAGGTGGGCTGGGCTGGGCTGGGCGAGCTTCATCCCCTCCCCTTGAGAGCTTCACTGGACCCAGAGCACCTACCCACGCTGGGGTTACCTTCAGAAATGCCCCACAGAGAGGGACAGAGAGCTGTGAAAATCAAGGGTCTTCCAAAAGAAATTGATTATATATTTATTTTCTGAGAAAAAAAAATAGCTGGATTTGTTTTCTACTTCATATTCTGTTTCTTAAAACACGTTTTTGTCCCAAGAAAGGTCTTGAAATAAAGAGGGTTTTTTTTTTACCTCATAGAAATCACTTCAGGAATGTATTAAAAGCTGGAGTGGCATCTATATTTTTATATATCCCTATCAAACTCTAGACAAATTTCTTCACTAATTACACATGAGCTGCAGCCTGTGTTTCCACTGGAGAAAAGTGGCTTTTCCTGGGCCACACAGCTCCACGGAGGTGCAGCACCACTGTAAACTCAGTCTCCCATTATCCAGCACCACCAGACCCCCCAGGAGCTGTGTTGAAAAGCCAGGAAGGCTGCAAAATCTCCTCTTTTTTTAGAGAGAAAGTGGAGAAAGGGAGGAAGAGGAGCCAGAGGGGAGGGGAGAGAAGGGAAAGGGCTCAGGATAAAAAGTGTGCCAGAGAGACACCAAGTTAGGCAGAAATTCAGGATGGAAATATTCAGAATAAAAACCTAAATCACCTAATTAGTCTGTAAAAACACAAATAAACCCCAAGAAAAGCTGGGAAGACATCAGGCCAGCGGGGCTCTGGGGATGGGGTTTAGACCCTGGCAGCACCAGGGCACTGGGTGGGGGGGGCTCATCCTTTCTGCCCCCCAGCCCTGCACAGGGGCTCCTCTGCAGCCTCTTGGCAGCTCAGCAGGGAGAGGAGGTGGTGGAGAGGAGAGGGAAGAGGAGCTGTAGTCTGATGAGGGCAACAAGCTCTCTCCCTGGTCTCCTCCTGCATGAGGCTCCCCATGAAATTCTTTCCAGCAGCAGGGAATCACAGCTCCCCACTTTATTAACCTCTAGCTCCTGCTCATTGAAGGAAATCAGCAGATACGTTCTGGGGCCAGAGGAGCTTCCCAGGCACCACCACACAGAGCAGGGGGACCAGGGGGGGGTCAGGGGAACAGAGCTTCCCCCACCAAAGGGCACCCAGGCTGCCTCCCACCCTCTCCCTGCCTGCCCAGGGCTGAGGGCAGCTGGGGGTGCTCCAAACCCCAGCCTGGCAGCAGGGGGACCCCAGGAGGGCAGAGCTCTGCCCACCAGGGGAGCACACCAGGCAGCTGGTGGCACATCACCCGAGTGTGCTGGGTCCCTGGAATCTGCTCTGGGGATCAAAGCTCCTCAGCACTGCAGAGGAAATGGTTTTAAAGCCTAGTGAAGGTGTTTTGGGGAGCACTAGGGCAGCTTTCTGCCACCACAACCTCCGTTTCCAGACAGAACCAAGGAGCTACCTTCACAAGCAGTTCTTAGACAAGCCTGTGCAGTCACACAGGGCTGAGACAGCTCAACAATTGGCTCTTCCTACCCACTTTGTGTTGGGAAATAATTTATCACATTTTTTGATAAGTTGGGATCATCCCTCAGAGCAGCCCCTTGTTTGGCTGGGGATCCACTGCTGATATTTGGGTTTAAACATTCTATTTTGCTTCAATTCTCTGTGGGGAACGTGGATTCTTCCATTTCCAACAACCACCTCCTTTACTCCCAGCAAAACTCACACGGCTGCTTTTCAAGTGCTGATGCTGATGGAGGAAACCTGTGCTTTCAGAAAATACTATGGGATTGAGGACAAAAGAAAGTCATGTAAAAGCTGGTCTGAAATATTTAAACCTTTGGAGGGCAGGTTCAGGTTTTGCAGGGTTTATTTCTGACATTGGAGAAGACACACATCCATAAATTATTGGCCAGGCTGGATTGCAGTGAACAGCTGCTGGCCTGAGCAGGAGAGGGAGGCTGGATGCTCAGTGCTCAAACCCTGCAGAGAAGGAAGCCCCCCAGCCCCAAAAGCTGGGGGACTCACTTGTGAGAAGAGGGGAGGCTGGTGGTGAACTAGGGTTGTTTCTGATGTGCTGCTGCTGCTGGTGAACATCAGCTCTGTGGAGAGCAAGGAGCTGCTGGGGCACTGTGCCCAGGGCTGAGCACACTCACACACTCACACACACAGGGGCTCCAGCAGAGTTCACAAGCCTTGTGAGCAGGCAGATGCACCAAAGCCAGAGGAAGGGAGGAGGTGACAGTGAAATGAGCGTGCACTCTTCATAGCAGGCAGTCATTTCATGCCTTAATTTAATCAGGGGGCTAACTAAGTGCACTACCTTGCTTTCCTCCTGCTCTCCTAAGTTTTCAGAACTCATTAGCAGAGGACATGTGTGGAATATTTTGTGTGGATTAAGCAGTGGCCCCAAAAAAATCTATTTGCCAAGCAGCTCTGCTTGGCAATGAGGTGTTAACATGAGTATGTGGACAAGGTGAGAGGCACCTTTGCCTGTTGCCACTCTTATTATTCTGCCTTCCACATCTCCAGCAGCATGGAGCATCCTCTCACCCTGTTGAGCTGGGAGACACTCATAGGAGTGTTCACCTTACTGAGCTCAAACCTGTTTTCTCTGTACCCATTCCCTTCAAGGAATCCCTGTGGACAGACTCCCTGGCACCAGTTCCCTGGCTTTCATCAAGAAGAACACTCAATAAACACTATTTTAAAGCATTTTCTCAGATAAAGCCCCTCTTGGCCAGCAGTCTTTTAGAATGGATTTAGTGTGGCAGAAATCTCAGCTCCACATCTTTCACTAAACAGCACCAGAAATGACAGCAAAGGATTCTTTTTGCCTGAAAATGCTGCTCCCTACTTCTGTTTGGAGGAGCTTCACGTGAGTGGTGCAAGAACAGGCACCACTGCAGTGCTTGGAGCTGCAGGCTGTGGGCCCAAGATGCACAGGCTGAGATGTAGCCCCATTCCAAGAGGGGTTTCAGCCACTCTGAAGAGGATTTTCCCCAGCAGAAGGCTTTAGGATGCAGAGGAAAACAGCCTGTGTCAGCTGGAGCTGCAAAGTCCCATCTCCAGCTGTCCCAATGCCCCTCCACAAAGTCAGAGGGTCTCCCTAGGAAGGGCTTTCCTGGTCAGCTTGGACAAAGGAGCCCAGGGCAATTCAGAAAGCTGTTTCTGCCCTGAATAGCAACAACTATGGCTCCAAGGAATTATTTCTGGGGTGGAAGCTTCCACAACTTACTTAAACAGGCACTGCCAAGAAAGGGCTGGTGCTGCAGCCCCTTGGCTTCCCCCAGTCTCTCCAAATGAAGCCCCAGGGGAGAGGTGGGGGGGCAAAAGTGAGACCCCAGAGATTTAAATGGTGATCACAAACCTTGGGAGATGTCATGCTGAGCTCCTCAGGTGGAAATGCAGGCTCTGTGCTTTCCAGTCTTCTTTCAGGGTGCCCATCTGACTCTCCAGATTCATTAACTGAGCAGCCACATTTTCTAGCAGGTTTCCTACAGTGATTGAAGTTTGCAACACATCTATTTCTGCATATAGCAATTCCAACACTTCTCAAAATGATCCCTCAAAGTCCAGACTCGTGGCAGATTGTCTTTCCAGCAGGACAGCACAAGATGGGCTCTGGTATGTGTCTTGAGATGCACATTGAAATAAATTAACTATTTATACAGAGCCTTTCATCCCAGAATGGTAGGAAAGAGCTGCCTCTCAAACCAGGCATTAAATACCAGCTCCTGGAGTCAGAGGAGGGAGCTGATGCAGGTCAAGGTCTCAGGTGCTGAGAATCATGGTGGGGAAGCCTGATGAGTTCAGGTGCTTCTGCTTACAACAGTGATGTTACCCAGGTGACTAAATGCTGTGTAAACAAGTTTCCAGGATCAGGGCTTAATGATTTAATTTAGGCAGTGAAATGCAATGGTGTAGAGGGGTGCAGAGTGGCCTGTAGGCAAGCCTGGGATGTTCTGCTTTGTGCAGAACCAACAGTTTTGAACTGTGTGTGTTGCACCAGTCACAGAATGAATGAGAGAACAAGAGAAGTTCTGCAGGTTCTCTTAACTCCTTTCTTCCCTTTCTGAGCCTTAGTGTCTGCTGTGAGAAAACCAGGAAAACCAATGGGGTGGATTCTGTCCCTGGGATTAAGACCATGAATTAAGGACCATGGGCACTGCAGTCCAGAAAACACAGTGCCAACTTTACCAACTTTTCTTTATGGGAGATGACATTACAGCAGCAGCTTCTGTATCTCTGGTAAGCCCCCCATACTGTAGAGACAGCTCTGAAGTTGCCTTTAGCTCAGTCATATGGTGCCAACAGCTGCTGCTGAGCCGTGTGGACTTCTCTGCCCTCCTGTGTGCCACTGTCCTCTGGCTGCCAGCCCTGCCCCGGCCCGCAGGGTGCCAAGGCACGGGGGCCCTTCCCCTTTGGAGGGATCACTGCTTTTCCTGGGAGAAATCACATCAGCAGTTGCTCAGCTTGACATAAGGGACACACAATTGAAAGCAATGGCTGTCCACCCCTGAGACTAGCAGAGAGCAGCCAGGGGAGGCTCTGCTGGAGCTGCACCGGGGAGCCGGGCGACTCTGCTTCGCTCAGCCCCAGCTCCTGATGTCAAAGCAGCTCCAGCCAAAGGATTCCACTGCCACAATGTGTCCCTTGAGCTGCACATTCCCTTTCTCCTCCTAGACAGCATGGTGTTGCTTTGGTGAGATATAGATATATTTAGATTCCTGTTATTTTGATATTTGAACTGATTTAGCTGGGGAGCGAAGTCATCTTTCCAAGATACCCTCCAAACCAAGCAGCCTGCTCAGCAGAAATTCCATCAGATGCCTCTGGCCATTGAAGCAGAGAAAGAGGCAAGATGTAAGCATGGGAATATAGAGAAGAGCTGTTCAGGGAGGGTTCTGGAGCCTTACGTGGGGCTGAGCTGTGTCAGACCAAAGGCAAAATTTGTTTTCTCGTGTTTAGACTCCAAGTTACATTTCATTTCACATTCCTGATTTGTACAGCAAAGCAGCAGATTGATATTTCAAAGCCTTTTCCAACTGTTTATTTTAAGCAGTGCTACAGGAACTCTGTATTTTTTACATATGGTTAGTGATGCTGTTTGCAAGTTCCCAGTCATCAGTTTAACTCTGAATGGAAGATTTTCCCGAGGTTTCTGTGTCTCTGAGAGATGCAGGCGACTGAAGCTCCATGAGCAGCAAAGCCTGAGCTGAGGAGGGGCTCCAGGGAGGGAGGCTCAGCTCCCTGAGGCACCCTGGGTGTGGGCAACACACCTAGAAGTCTGTGAAGAAGCCAAAGGAAGAGGCTGAAGGAAGCAGAAGAGGCTCTGCTGGTGACAGAGGCTGCAGAGAATTCCACAGCAGCACCCCAGGGGAGGTTGGGGGGCTCTGAGCACCTGTCCAGCTGCAGATTTCCCTGCTCTGGTCACTACACGTTGCACAGC
The DNA here is from genome assembly GCA_025447755.1 of Corythornis vintsioides. Lineage (NCBI taxonomy): Eukaryota > Metazoa > Chordata > Aves > Coraciiformes > Alcedinidae > Corythornis > Corythornis vintsioides. Next base: position 12,706 of record JAOEGS010004254.1, read on the forward strand.
TAGAGACACTGCAATGGGGCTGGAATATTCTGATAGCTATGAAGATTTGATTAAGTAAAGAGATTTGAAGCCTTGAAATCAACATATACACCCCCCCCCCCATTCATACACAGCCCTAAGTGCAAAGTGGTGTTAATATTCCATTTATATAACCCTGACTGATGGCCACAGGGATTCTTTTCTAAGTGACAGTTAAAAATAAGCATGTGTCTGTTGTGTCCAAAAGACAGAATTCAGATTCCTTAACTGGTTGAAATATAAATACAAGCAACAGATTCAACACAGAAAGAATTCAGGCAAACTTTTCACCAAAAGAAAACCTCTAAAAGGAGACCTAACTATTTAAAAGTTCTTCAATGTATATGCAATTCTAAACTATTAATGAATATATCTGATAAATAATGATGATAGTCTCCATATTTCTTTGTTTAATTCTCAGTTTTCTTGCAAGACCTTCTTGAAGTTTGGTTGTGATGGATCATTACGTCCATAATGTGCTCAATGTTGGAGTGAATTTTGAACAGTTTTTAGGCTGCATACTGTTTTCTTCCAGATAATTTACTGGATTAAAATTAGCAGTGTGAAAAGCTGTAGAGAAATCTAAATGCCTGCCAAATCAAAGAAATAATCACATTTTTATGAATATTTAATATCATAGTCATGGCAAATAAGGCAAGTAATTAGTACTTACCATAAATTTGCAAAGTATTATTTTATGTAAATGTTACATTCTACTAGTTAGATATGAATTATTCATCCTATTACCAGACACTGACACAAACCAGCAAACACTGCAATCTAGGTGTTATTAGTTTACTTACCTTTAATGACACTGTTTAGAGACTATTTTCTGGGAGATGCCTGGGGTTTTTTTTTCTCCCCCCAACAGGATGGAAAGAAGCAGAAAGTCATTTAAAGTCACCTAGTGCACACTCCAGTCCAGCAGCAAGTGGAGGTTCCTTGGTGTGTGCAGATGAAGAGCTCTCAGCTCTGCCTTGGTGGAGAGCATGGCTGGGGGGAACTGAGCAGCAGCTTTGCAGAGAAGCCCCCTCAGGGTCCTTGGGGAGGGACTGGAGTTGGCAGAGTGGAGCTCTGGAGGACACACAGGGCCCTGTAGCTCCTCCAGGGGTCTGGGTTGGGTGGTCACCTGCCTTCCAGGGCTCAGGGAGTGGCTCCTGCAGACAGCAGAGTGTGACTGGCAGCTGCTGGTCCCTGCAAGCACTGATGATGCTCATCACACTTCCAGTGCTGTGCTTTAGGAAGTGCCCAAAGCCACTTCCAGCTCTTGGCCTGCCTGCAACACCTTGGTAAGATCCTTCCCTCCACTGTACATGTCCAGCTGTCCCATTTCACCAGCACCCCTGCCAGGAGCTGCCAGACAGAGACAGCACCAATCCCAGCACACACCCCTCTGCAGCTACCTTATGATGTGAAGAATAACCTCTTACCTTCCCCATCCAGCCTTCACCCCCCAGACTACTGCTATTGAATCTTTCATGAGCAGCATCTGACTTTTGGACTGTACCAAATAAATCTTGCCCCAGCAGTAAATCTCTGAGTCTTAATAAATTACATCCCCAGCTTTAGACTTGTCAGCCTGTTCTGGAACAAACTCCCTGGGACTGAGACCTGCCCACTGCAAACAGTCTCTCCTCTGGCTGATCCAGGTAGGTTTTCTGCAGACAAGTTGGATCTGTTCTTTGTCTAGCCCCCAGGCCAATGGGATTGACTGGGAGACTTGCAGATCAGCTGGTTTTGGAGACAAATCCTTACCAAAAAAAAAAAAAAAAGATGGTATTTAATATATTATAATAATAATATAATTTGGAAAAAACCCAACAACCCCATCTCCAGAGAGCTGGAGCACGAGGATTTGAGCTAAGGGGTTAGGGTGGCTTCATAAAATGACAGATGTTAGAGGGGAGAAGGTGGAAGGGCAGCTCTGGGACTGGCTGGGAGGGGTGGGATGTTCACAGGCTGTGCTTAGGAAGGTGCTCAGGGAACTGGAGCAACCCAGCCTCACCTTTCTCCCCACCCCAAGGAAGCAGGTTAGCAAGGGCTGCAGAGAAGCAGAAAGGAGCAGAGGGAATGATGGAAGGATGGCACTGAAGGGATCCTTCAACCCCCAAATCCTTCACCCTCTGGCCCGGGCTCTCCTTCTTCCTGCACCCCACTGTGGCCCCCAATCCCTGACCATAATGGTGAGCAGCATGTGCAAAACATCCACTGAGAAGCAAAGCACCACTTGCACCTTTACAGCAAGGGTGGAGGAGGTAGGAGAAAATGGCACAGTGGACAGCAAAAATGTGGTTCACATAAATGTTTGTTTTTAGCTTTAATATTTTAAACAAACATTTCCTTCCACTTAGACTCATCCTAATCTGCAATCTCCACCTGGTGTTTTTCAAACCAGATGGAAATGTAAATTATTTAAAATCATGAAATTCCATTAGCAGTTGGGCTTAAGTGCTTAGGAAAAAAAAAAAGGAAAAAAAAAAAAGGAAGAAGGCAGAGAAGTTTTCAGGGTTCCAGAAGGGGCTGCATCACCCCAGGCATGGGATGGTGCAGTGGGCACTGGATGTGGGCAGGGGCTGAGCCCACAGGGAGCCTGCAAAGCCCAGCTCCAGCAATGCCACCTACTCTGCTTCTGCTCAACAGGGAGAGAGAGGGTTCTCCCAGACTTTTTTTTTTTGATCCCAGACTGGTTTGGGTGGGGAGGGATCTTGAAAGCTCATCCAGTGCTACCCCCCATTGGGATTATTTTTCTTGCTTTGCCCCTTCCCACCACTGTTGCTGCAGATCTGTCCAGGCCAATGGAACAGCAAAGTGCCCTAGGAAACCTTTCACCTTCCTCTCACCTCTGCAGTGCTGCCCTAAGGAAAAACACCTGTAAGTCTGAGCTGGGACCCTCTGCAGGGTGTTGCCTACCTGCCCTTGCTGGCACTTCCCAGCACTGGGGAAGCAAAGGTTGTTCCCAGGGAAAAGCTCCTTGGCTGCTGCAGGAAGCACCCAGGAGTGTCTGTGGAAGCAGCAATGTCAGTGCTCTAGTGAATGTCAGGGTGGTGAGCAGCTGCCTCGTGGAAGGGGAAGGCTGGTTGCTTCACACTGCTCTGCTCTGCTCTCTCATCACATCATTTACATGCTGGACATGTCCTCATCATGGCTTTTCCTCTCCCTCATTCCAAAGACAGAAGCTGGGGCTTCTGATCAAGATGGAGAAGCAAAGAGGGAGGGGAAAAAAAAACCCCAAACCATTGCTGCAGCCAAGGGAATCTTGTCAAATGCTATTTTAACAGAAACAACGTTCTGGGATGCCCGTGGGAGCACCCAGGGGAGGCAGCTGAATCCCAGGCTGGCTGTGCCCACTGCACCCAGGGGCAGGGTCCCCCCCCATGCCCAACAAGGGACTCTGCTGATGATTTTCCATAGGCTGTTGGCCCTGCTGGCAGCCCAACCCTGCCCTGCCCGTGGAGACAGGCCACAGGCACCTGCCCTGCAGGGAAGGGCACTCAGGATGATGCAGGCCCCTGCTGGGAGCAAAGTCTCCCCCTCAGAGTCAGCCCAGACTTGGCCTCTTCCCTTAACAAAACCCAGAGAAGCCACCAAAGAATATTCTGAAATGTCCATAGTTTTATATCCAGACAAAGCTTCTTTTGTGCTGTGTTGGAGTGTCTGCAGGTACCTCCTGTCTGGGGATAGGATCCCCCAGAGGTGCAGCTGCTTTGGCCACAGCCCAGGGCACAGACTCTGCTCTGGTTCCTTAGGACATCAACCAGAAGTTGTCCATCAGAGGCAGAAGAGAGCTCCTGGTTGGGGCACTATGCCGAGGGGGAAAGGATGGAACCCCTCTCATAGTCACTCTGCATCTTTTTTTCAGCGATTTGCCTTTTTTCTTTCCCTCTCAGTTTGTTTCTAGGACAATCCAGGTTCAGAGGCAGGGGACTGCAGCAGTTCCCAGTTAAACAGAAACCATTCCAAGTTAATAAACGAGTCTCCCCAATCGGGAGGAAAGAGATTCATGCATTAAAGCTGCATTAAGGAGGGGAGAGAAAACAAATAATTCTCTCTGTCTGCCACCAGCCTCACTTGAGCCAAGTGCAGCCTCTTTGCACCGAAACACCGTGGGTCCCCAGCACTGAGCTGGAAGGTGACGTGGGGAGAAGAAGAAATCACTTTATTTCTATCAGGATGCAGTAAGATATAAATACAATCCAAAGGGGTTAATCTAATCCTTTTGTGAAGCACTGAGTCAGAGAACAAGACAAAAACAAATCTGTGATCTGGAACTTCCTGAGCACCCACTCAGGGTGGATTAATGAGGAGTACACGGCTGTGAAATTACGTGCCCTCTGAGTCAGGAAAATGGTCCTAGTGGTGCATGACCTTGAAATGAGGGGAAGCAAACTTCACCTGATCCACAATTATACAGCCCCACGAGGAGGGGGGGGCTGAGGAGGAGGGAGAGCACACGAAGAGCTGGGAAAACTGTGTGAATAGCAAACCAACAAAACACTAAACAAACCCAAGGCTTGAAAGATGAATTAAATGTAGCATAAAAAAAACCCCAACCCAACAATGCAGAGGCTTTACAGGATGCTGGCATTAGTGTGGGAGCATTAGAAGGAAAGCTTGTCCTCTTTATTTACATGAAGTGGGTATTTTGTTGCTGTTGTTAAGGACTTAGTGATGTTTGTCTGCCTTCAATTTTCCCTTCGCGATGAAAAATTGTTGTGAGATGATTTCTAGTCTTAGCTGCTTTACATGACAGTATTATCAAGGATTCATCAAGAGGCCATCTGTCGAATTTATGAAAAAAAAATGCAAAAAACAAAACAGATGAAAAGGAAAGAGCAAGACAGGGACTGGTCCAGGGGACGATAGATGTGGCAGCGTGTGCCTCGGTGTGAAAATTACAACATTGAAATAGTGTCGAATAAATTACTGTGCCGAAAAATTAGTGATGCTCTCCCACTTCAGATTCTCCCCTTATGATGAGAACATAATGAAATAGATCACAGACCAAATTGTTTTTTCCTCTGGCTATTATTATATTCTAATGAAAAATTAAAATGGGGTAAAGACATAAAGCCTGTAAGGGAATGGAGGAAGCTAAGCTACCAAATCACTCCTGAGGTACCCCCCAAAACACACAGCTCACGTGGAAACAGTAACTGAATCCCTTTGTGTGTGTCATCCAATCATCTCCCCCTGGTTTTGGTGTCTTCTTACCTTTGTAGCTGGTGAGTGGAGACCCAACACCTGCCTGTGACACAGAAAGATGATGGAAGTGATCTGTCCACGCTGCAGGCTGGTGAATTCCCCAGCAAAGCAGAGCCAAACACAAACATCCAATCCCAACCAATTTAGACTTTGATATCAAACTCACCACCTCCTGTTTTCTAGCTAGCTTGACACCTGTGTTTACATACTGTGCATGAGAAAGAGATTCCAATCAAACAGGTGATGGAAGTCGAGCAGTTGGGATTTAATTGGAATCTGAGAGATTAAATCCAGCCTGTAGTGCAAGAAATAGACAAGAAACAGACAAGAAACCCCCATCTGGCAGCCCCTGAACCAGCACAGCCCTCCACTCAGATGCTGGGCAAGGAGAAGGCAACATCCCCAAAATCTTCAGCTGACCTCAGTAAGAACCCAAACACTCACCAATTTGAACTTCATGGAAGTGGGATGATCATCCTGATGCGTCAGTAATTAAATGACAGCAACCACCCTAAAAGCCAACTGTGGATGCAATGGCACAGAGCAAAGCAGAGCTACTCACAAGGGATGCTTATTTCTTTCACTTCACTCGTGAGAGGAAGATTTCTGGTGTACTTGACCCAACTGTAAGGGCAGGCACACACAATCCCTCTGAAAGATGGGCCATAAAATTTACATCCTGGAAAGGTTTTTTTTTAATACCATTATGCAAATATCACTACAACAATATTATGCTTTAAGGATCAATTCTTTAATGATATAAGCATCAATATTCACTTGACTACTGTGATGTTTAAAAAGATAGTTATGCTTGGGAAGGGCTAATTAAGTAAAAGAAGAAAATACTTCACAGAAGAAATTGCTCAAATATCTAGATATTAGCTGAAGTCAGGAGAATGATTCTCAGACAACAACATTCTAGAAAAAGGCAGGATTTGGCTTCTGAGCAGAGCCCAGCACCAGCCTCTCTGCAATGGCCTGGCAGGGGCTGTGGAGAGTGATGCCCATCTCTGCAGAACCAAGAGCCCTTGTGCCACTGGCTCCACCTGCCCCGAGGCTCTGGGGTCCCCGAGGAGAACCCTGCTGGGCAGGGCTGTGTGGGAGAGCAGGAAAACACATCCCATTCAATGTGTTTTCCTAGGTCCATTTTATCGGGATAATCCTCGAGCTATTCAAGACATGAAGTCCCCTAGGACAGGGATCTGTCCATCTGCATGGGCTGATGGGGAGCTGTGTGATTTTAAACACCCCTTCCATACAACCAGCAGCAAGCTCAGTGTTCTGAGAGCTGTACAATAAATCCCCATCAGAAAAGCTCACTTTATGAACCCACAAATCTCCCGGAGAGAAACGTTTTCTTCATCTCCCCGTGTTTTAATAAAAATATTCCTTTTTTTTTTTTTCCTCACTCAATTACAATATCACCATCAGTTCAAATTACAGGTCAGAGAGAGTGGGCTAAATGTATGTAGAGCCAGTGCTGCTCTCCTAATAAGCTGTCACTGGCAGGATTTGGATGTCAGGAGGCAGCCCGGCGCCGTAATGCTGCCCGGCAGCGGCGTGATGAAAACTTTGGACAAATGATGAAGAACATTCCAGATCCGAACCATCAGAAGGTTACTGGGGAGAGCCTTTCATCCCGCTCTGACCCCTTGATCTGACAAGTGACACCTACAAAATGAACAGCTCTCCAGCTTAAATTGTTTAAGTGTAGCCCGATCAGTTTTATTATCTGGCTAATGCGGAGATCAGCCGTTCCATCAGGATGGAAGATATGCAGATCATGAATTATTTTGACACCGAGACCTTTTAATTTTTGCCAGCAATATTTCACTGCACCAATCAGGGCCTGCAGTCAGTGATGCCATTCGCCTCCTGGGATGTCAGAGGACAGTGCACTCCTGACAGCACCAAATCATCTGGGAGCTGTAACGAGCTATTGCTGCAATTATTATTATCTCCTGTAGTCATGCATTTCATTACAGTGCAGGCAGGCAGAGGTTTCACTTTCAGGCCGCTCTTATTTAGGGATCTCTGCCATTTTATGGGCTGTAGGGCTCTGTAGTGTAATTTCTTTTCTCCTCAGCAGACAAGGGTAGGTGAATTTCTAATAAAAACAAAACACTAGCCAGGTAGTGTAGAAAGAGGGAGCACAATACAGTACATTAACCAGCAGTGAAACAGCTTAAATGGCCCACTTGTAGTTTCTGAAAGCAGTGGTTAATCAGCAATATGGTTTGCTGCAGAGAGAAGCAAAGAACAGTTTATCTTTAAACATTTATATATTGCCCTTTTTCCCAACTACCCGCTGAAAAACTTTTGGGGAGGATAATGCTAAATCCTGCAGGGGCAGCTCTGTGGTTTGCAGTGAATTTCTCTTTTTTAACACACGTGGGTAAAGGTGCACGTGGGTGCAAAGGTGATGTCCTGCGAAGCACCCAGAGCTTGCTCCCTGTTCCCACCTCCCCCGGGCATCCCCACCACCACTGTCCATGGGCTGGCACCTCCAGCAGCCACCCCGAGCCCCTCACTGCTGCACAGCAGTGACCCCAAAGCCTTCTCCACTCCATCTTCAGGATTCTCTCTCTTGGGTTTTTTTCAAATCACTTCTTTTTTTTTCTCAATACTGAGGCTACAAACGACTTCATCTGATCACAGAAGATGAAGCAGCAGCCAAAGCAGGGGCTGAATTCAGCCACTTGCATTCAGCACTAGTTTCTAGCACTGCTGAGTGATGGAGTGACAAACAGCAGAGTGGGGAGAGCAGCCACACACCCCCACACAACGACCCAGGGAAGCAGAGCACACGCCCAGAGAGCCCACAGTTCAGGTGCCACTGATCAAACCACACACTGCTGCTCTGTCTAGCAAAGAAAGGCATTTCAGGAGACTCACTGAAGTGCAAGCCATGAAAGAACCACCTCAGCCCACCTTTCCCCACGGGGAGCTCGGGGCACCACGCTCTGTGCCGGGCTATTCCATCCCTGCTGCTCAGCAACCCCTTCCACATGTAAAGCTTTCTGACAGCAAGACAGACAAAGTTCTGAATATTAAACTTCAAGTAACATATTCTGTCTCATCACTTGTGTAAAGACAGCTGATATTGCCTGAGAGTTTGGCACCAGAGGCCAAGCACCATATTTTCAGCCACCCACACACAAAGGCTCTCAGTACAATCGCTAGCGACTCGGCTGTGAAATTTCCAGACATTGATGGCTAGCAAAGACTAATAGCAGTGCTCCTGTCAGGGGCTCCGGTGGGAACAGCACTGCCTCAGCTCTGGGATCCATCTGGGAGATGCAGGGAGAGCAGGGGAGGCTTTGCCTGGGCACAGCCAGGAGCTCTGCAGGGTGGTGGGGAGTGGCAGGTGCCATCCAGCTTGGTGTGGCTCCCTCACTGGTGACCCCGCAGCCTGGCACGTCTGAGCAGTGCCATGCAGGGCACTGGGACAAGCAGGAATCCTTCTCCTAAGCAAGGCTCAGCAGGATCAGCCCAGGTCCTCAGGGCTGCTGAAATCTTTGTGGACTTGCAGGAGAAGCTAAATCCACTCGGCCCTAAAACTGGAAGTTACTCTTATTATGGATTTATGGAGGCAGACTTGAGAAAAAAAATCCCTTTATCTCTCAAAAACCAAATTATTGCATGTGTAGAGCAAGAAACACTAAAGTTGCCATTCTTCAGCCCAGCAAGAAGCTTTTCCACTGCAGTCATGACACCCACAGATTCCATGGCCACCTGTCAAAAGCCCTGTCCCTAAATCCAGGGCAGGAACTGAACAACTCTGAGCTCTCGTGGTTGGAGCTTCAGCAGTTAATTCATTCCTCACTCCAACTCCTGTAAAATCCCTTTGGATTCCTTAGGGGAATAATCTTGGACATTTAAATCAAGATTCAGAAATAATTAAGTCTCCAGATTGATGTTTGGGCCTGATATTTGAGTCGAAGCCACCGAGTGCCTTTATTTCCCATTAACACCAACAGGTAGAGTGGCTTTTTATGAGAGGCAGATCTGGAATGTAAAATGAGGCAGAATATTTGAGAACTTTGGTCTATAAACTTTGTGTGCATTGCCAGTCTAAACTCTGCTCCTAAATATTTAAAATCTTGTTTCTTTTTTTATTGGACGTAATTTGGTGATTAGGAAGAAGAAAAATGGGAATAAAAGCTTTTAATTTTGCTCAGGATTGATTCAAATGACTGTGAGATCACAGTTAGATACATGAATTGAATTAAACTACACAAATAAGTGTTCTGAGGCTTGGAAAGAAAGTTTCCAAGCTGGGAGCTTTGGGCTTGGCTTTGCCTTCCTCACCCACCCAGGACAGTTCTCATTTTGAGTCAGGCTGAATCAACTCCTACACTGGCAAGTTTGTTTTCCCCTGAACAATATGTTTCTCGTTAATAATTAAAAGCCCTTTGGGTGGGTATAAATCAGTAATTTAAATCAGATTTGCTGCTGTCAGTCCATGGTGAGTAATTCTTTGAATTACTTATAAAAGAAACTGCCCCTAACAGTGAAAATCTCTGCAATTAAATAAATCCCCATTTCTAGCATCCATTGATGATCTTCTAGGTCCCTTCCAACCCCTAATATCTGTGAATCCTGGGAAAAGACCATCTAAATATTTGTAAAACCACAGCATCAAAGCTGGAAATGGTGCTGAGAGGGATCACAATTCACCTTAAACCCCACGGAGCTGGGTTTGCAGCATGGATTTGACTCTGGAAGCAGGTGAGGAACCTGCTGGTCCCCCAGGGGACAGAGCCAGAGTTGTTGGGTAGAGATGAGGTAGGAGATCCTGCTCTGGCAGGGGGGTTGGACTAGATGATCTTCTAGGTCCCTTCCAACCCCTAATATCTATGAATCTATGAATCTATGAAGCTACTTTGAATCCCTTTTAATCCCAGCCCTCACCCTGAAAGCTGAGCATGGACTTGTCTTTGCAGAACCGTGGCCAAAAACCCACCTGACAAGGCAAAGGATGAAGCAGATCACTCATTTCTCTGGTATCTCTGTGCCCCTGGGTGAGGTAGGGAAACAACAGTCAGCTCTCCAACTCCATCCCAGCTCCTCTGCAAGCAATCTGCCCTGGGAGGCTCTCAGTTTCTGCTGTGTTATTGGTGGGTTGAGAGAGCAAAACTGAAGTGTGAAAGCCCATCAACATGTGAACCCGGCCCCCTCTGACATACAGGGCATGCCCCTCATCCAACACAGCCTTTGGTTAACAGCTGTGAGGAATTTTATCAGGATAAACAGCTTTTTAGAGTAACCCAGGGGAAGTGGCATGTGTTAGCACTGCTACAGAAGGTCTCTCCAGTCCCAAAATGCAAAAACATATTGAGGATTGCAAAGGCAAAGTTGCAAGGGGGACAGAGTTCAAATACAATTCGTTCTCTGCTTGGTGGCAGCATCTAGGCTCCCCAAAGCAGTGGAGGCAGCTCAGTGGCTGCAGGTTTGCTTTTGCAAACAGCATGGAAAGCTCCCACTGAAGCCACAGGAAAAAAACCCAGCCCTCTGTGGAGTGGAGACAATTTACACCAGCTGAGGATTCAATTCCAAGTACTTTAGCACGAGGCTTGAGTGCTGTTCCATTAGAAGCAGAATGAGAGGCAGCAGCACTTTTATTTTTCTTTGGGGATTCTTGCCAGGGCAGTATCCATAAAAATCCTCTTGGCATGGAACAGCCCATGGGCACGGGGAGGCTGGATGTGGCAACCAAAAAGCTGCACCTAGACAGGGGTTTGTTGTGGCCACCATCTGAGGCTAGTCCCAGGAGCAGCACGGGGTGAAACTGTCCCACTCAGAGCAGCAATGGAAAGGCAGCAGCATCTGAACTGGTGCTGGTGGGAGCCCATCCCAGGCTGCCCAGAGAGGTGGTGGCTGCCCCAGCCCTGGCACCACCCCAGGGGAGGTTGGGGGGGCTCTGAGCACCCTGCTCTGGGTGCAGATGCAGGTACAGGAGAGATGATGCACACAGCCCACGTCCAGCTTGCTGTCACATCTCAGCACTCCCGGGTGCCCTGGCACCTGGTGCTCACCTGTGTGTGCCCAGCCACCACCCGGGGCACACAGAGCCTGCTCAGAGCAGGAGCCCGTGCAGGCATCAGCCCCGAAACTGAGCAGATCTTCACCACACTTGAAAAGCAAGATGTCCAAGGGTAAGTGCATACACAGCAGCAACAGCCCCCATAGTGAAGAATTCAGACCGTTTACCCTCAGCCTGCCCCAGGACACTCTGTCTGGACCAGTGTAGCTGCAGCAAGCTCAGGCAAGCAGGGTGCTGAGCCAGGGGGGTGGCACAGAGCCCGTGTGCCAGCACTCAGAGAGCAGGGGGCATTTCTCCCTTGGCAGTGTGAAGGGTTCCTTCATTATCCTGCCCTTCGAGTTCCTCTGCCCGTTAAGCTGCCATTACCACAGTCATTGTGGGGGCTGCTAAAGGCATTTGGTGAAGCATGAGGAAAGCTAATTGACATGGAAAAGCAAAATTCACAGGCCATGCTTTCTCCTCTGGAAATTATGTAAAACTGTTGCTGCTGCATTGCACAAAGAATTTTGATGCATCAACTCCTCTTTTGCTTGTCTTTACCTCCATCTCTCCCAGACACTACAGGGTTTTATGTGCATTTTGGGGTTCCTAGTTTGCTGCTTTCCAGAGAACATTCCCAAAGTTTCCTTTGCATCACTCAAAGGCTGATATGCAAAAGCAGTTCTTCAACAATACAGTTATTTATCCAAAAATAAACAGGAGGAACCAGCCTCAAGTTGCATCAGGGGAGACTGAGGTTGGAGCCGAGGAACAATTTCTTCCCCACAAGGGCTGTCCAGGCTGCCCAGGGCAGGGTGGAGTCCCCGTGACCCCTGGAGGGGTTTCCAAGCCCTGGAGCTGTGGTGCTGAGGGCCATGGGGCAGTGGTGCCCTGGCAGGGCTGGGGGATGGTTGGACATGATCTGAAAGGTCTTTTCCAACCACAAGAACTCCACAATTCCAATGGGAACTGAAGACCTTTTCCAGCCAGCCTGGCACCAGTTCCTAGCAGTCTGAGACATCCCAGTGCCCATTTGCTGTTCCATTTTCTCTGACCAAGGTGGTGTCTGACTGATGGATGCTGTACTCCAGCTCATCTCCTCCAGGATGACTCCAAACCTTGACTCAACAAGTGCTCCATAAATTCTACACCGTTGCCACCCACCCATTGGGGTGACAATAACCAGGGCTATTAGGTTTTTATAGTGCTCAAAGATACAACATTTATAAATTCATATATATTTTATATATTTATAAAAGCTTAAGCAATTTGCTTCTCTGCAAAGTGCTGGAATATGTGCCCACTAAATGGTGGCCAAATCTGAAGATGGCTGTGAATGAGTCCCTCAGAAAATAGGGGGAAAAAAAAGCTGAAAAGAACAAACATTGCTGTGGAAATATTTTTAAATTATTTACAGCCCTGTTGTTTCATTTTATCTTTGGTATTTAAAAAACAAAGCTGGATTTTCTCTTGATGACTAACAAATACAGTGTCATTATTTACCTATGGACTTCACTCCACGGCTAATGGATATTTTGTCATTTAGAGAAAATTAACAGTTCTATTTTATTTAGAGACCAATATTATTCCTGAGCATTCACTGTTCTGGAAGAACAATGAAACAGCACTTACATGAAGGATTTACTGGTTGTGCCTGCCAGGACAAAAACAGATGGACAGAACAAGTTTAGACAAGTGAATCTGAAAAATTGGATGACCTTTATCTCACAAAGTTACAGAAATTCAGAAAAAGCCAAAAGTTATTTTATTTCCTTCAGTGGAGAAACTGCAGTATCTGTGCTTGAGCCAACCAGTTTAAATCCAAGCCAGTGCTGGAAGTTAGCAGCCCTTCCAGAAAATACCATTCCTCAAGAACAAATACCTCAAATACCTTAAAAAAGAAAAAATAAACAGAATTAAAACCCATCCTGCCCAAAGACCCCTTTAGTGTTGTCCTAACTAAGGGGAGATCAGGTAGAACCTCCTTTTGCAGAGCCCTCCTGTCTGGATTCCTGCTGTTTCTGACTGTCCTTAATCCAGGTACCTCTGACCAGCAGGATGGGGTCCCCTATAAGTCCTGGCTCAGGAGGCTCAGGATCAGGCCCTGGGTCCAGTCTCCTGCAGCTGCACCAAGATCTGAGCATTTTTGCTTCCAAGGGACCACTTTCTGCCATCACTGTCCTCAGGGATGCTGAGCCAGGCCACGTCACACTGTGACCTAAAGGATGTCTGGTTTTGGCAGGGAGTGAAATCCCAGTGTTTCTCCTCTCCCAGCACTATCAGCCTTTGTTTCTGTGATCCAAAACCACACAATCACCCTGTTCTGCCTCTTGCACAACAAGCTGCTGTAGTCTGAAGGAAAATGCTTTGCAAAGATCCAGCCTTTTATTTCATTTTCTCTTTTTTTTTTTTTAATTTTTTTTTTTCTTTAGCACAAAATGGTTTAATTCTGTCTAACAAGCAATTAATATGTTCTCCCAAACAAATCAGAACTGGAGAACCAAATTAACACCCTTCAAGAGTGATACATCAGTGCCTGATTTCACAGAATGCTTTACGACCCTTCCACCCAATCTAATGGATGGGTTTTAAACATGAGAAAACCTGCATGTGAACACTTGGACTCCTCAGTGTGTGTCACTAATTACACTGAGCCTTTATTAATCCAACCTGCACTTTCAAACACAAGAAAGCCTTGTCAAAAAGAAAATAGCCACCATTAAACATGATTTCCACTGGTCTTATTACTGAGCCTGACCCAGCGAAAGAATATTTACCATTTCAGCACTGCAGACAAACCAGGATGATTTGGAAATCTAAAAAATAAACACAATGTTAACCACGAGCAGCATCTAGTCAGAACTCGAGCTATCAACTGCTAATTTTTTCCACTTGTCTTTCACTTTCTTCAGCTCATAAACAGATTTAACAAAAAAAGACCCGTGGAATCAAAACAACATATTCATGGGGAGGTATGTTCATTTAAGCAACAGGCTGTTCCCATGTAGCTTTTAATAAGATAGATGAAATTGAGTAAGTGATAATTTAACCAATGACAAAAATGTTTTTTTCATACGTTGTGACGATGCCAAGCTTTGAATTCTAATGAATCCTCTGTTTTTCTCATAAAGCCCCAGATCTTACAGGCAGCTAATTAGGCAGTAATTTCATTTTTCATTTGGAGGAGCGTGCACCAGGGTACAGTTCTAGGTGCTGCAATTACCAAGGGATGATATGAACTGAATGCCTTGGGAAGCAGCAAAGAAAAAAATCCAACACAAAGTGCTGGGTTCCAAATTCCATGTTTTTGTTGGGCGAAAACATGGAATTTTTGGGGGGGGATAAAACACCACCACAGACAGAAACCTTATCCTCACTGAAAGGGATTCGGTTTTGTTTTTTCCTGGTTTTCAGCTAGAACAAACAGGGTAAACTATTGAACTCTGGCACCTTACAGGCTGCCTATTTACCTCTTCTTACCTAAATAACACGGGAGAGTGCAGGGACAGGTGAACACCAGAGCCTTCCAACAAAGAGAGGATCATGACCAGACACTTTGCATGAATCACCACAGCATCCAGATCTCTGGAGGTCATTGGTCAAGCAGCACCACCCAGAGCCAGTTGCCCAGGACCACGTCCAGATGGCTCTTGAGTTTCTCCAAGGACAGAGACTCCACAGCCTCCCTGGGCAACCTGTGCCAGTGCTCGGTCACCCTCACAGTGCAAACGTGTCTCCTGATGTTCAGAACCTTCACTGGGAGGATAATCTTGTTGGCAAGGATGCTCAATAAAATGTACAAAGCACCACAGTTTAGAGAAGGTAACTGAGAGGTGATAGAAAAATAAGAGTCTATTCTGCTTGTGGTCTCTATATTCACACTTCCTAGAGATATTTTTGACTAAGGGAATTAATCATGTTTAATTGAAGTGTAAAGAGGCCTGAAACTCCCCCCCCCCCCCTTAGATATCAACCTCAGGCTTGTCAGAAACCCACAACCCAAAATGAGCTTCATTATTAATGCAAGCTACCAGCTTGTTACTCACAACACTAATTGTAGAGAGGGAGAAGATCACAATGCAATACAAACAGCTTAAGGGTTGAGGTTTACAGGGGGGGAAGTGCTTTGCTAGCCAACAGTGTCTTGCTTTACTAGCAACATTTGGGTCCAAGATGATTGAGAAATGGAATAAATAGTTTTCATTTTAAACATCTTCCCCCCCATTAATACCCCTCAGCAACTGCAGTTGGACACTGGGATTTCAAGAGAGAGAGGCTGGTTTTCACCCCTTTTCCACACACTATTTTCTCCAACAAAACCAGTTTGGCAAGCACGGGCTCCCGGCAAAGGTTCTGACCTCACCGTTGTAGGCGCCGTTTTCCTAATCTAATGGTGACATATGGCTATTGTGCTCCTAATCCAGTTACTCTGGGTCTGCTGTGCTCCTGCTATCTCATCTTCCGAATTTTCTTCAGGCAATTACTGTCAGAGACATTTAATTTCTTCTGCTACGTATTAAGCAGTTGCCAACATGCCCTTCTTCTGAGTGAGGAGAGGCTGGCTACGGGGCCAAAGCCACACCGGCGCGGGGTGTCCTCGGCGTGTCTGTGGACCTGCAAGGCCAGCTAAAAATACTCTGATCGCACACCAAAGAATGGGAGAGGAGCTTTGGAGAGTGCAAAGCTGTTCTTTTGGCCTTCACGTGTCACAAAGCCAGAAAAAAAACCCCTTGCTAGGATGCTTTCATCTCTAATCTGTTGAGTAGTTGCCTGTGGTTAATTACGCTGCGTCGTGGAAGGTGCCACGATCAGACTGATCCAGTTGAAAGTGATGGGAGGAAACAGATGGGAAATAACTCAGGTAACCACACAAAGCAAGTAGAAAAGCTCTAGCCCCAAGTAGGCAAAACACTGTCTTTAAGCTTTTAATGCAGTGCACACAGCCAACAGCCTGCAACAACCAGCAGCACGGGCAAACAGCGCTCGCTGCCACGTGTTGGCAACTCTGACCCTGGGCAAGCCAGAGAAGCCAAGGAATGCAGTAGCTGCTGGGCACAGAGTGAACATGGGGGCAGGGGAAGGGGTGTTCTGCACATCAACTCTTGCTGGTGCACATCAACTCCTGCTGGTGCACAACAGCTCTTGCTGGTGCACAACACTCCACACCCAGCGATGGGGAGCAGCTTCCTGACACCCCTCAAGGCTGCACCCACCCTGCAGGGTTTCTTTCACCCAAGGGCTTCTTTTCAGTTCCTGGGTCTTGTTCTGATGGCCCTCAACCCTAAACTAGGGCCATCTGCCCACAGAGTGCCAGATGAAAAGTAGAATCACCAGGTTTCATAGGGTTAACTCCCAATGCTCCTCTGAGGAGCTTCTCTGTTTTCATTAACCACAAATAATTCCCATCACAGGCATCTAGCCTGGGCAGTGTGAGGCCCTGCTCATCACCTTTGTGTCACTGGGCTGTGTCCACACCCCCTGTGCTCAACACAGCTTCATCTTCTGTGTCTGGACATACCCACCAGGGGTGACAAGACCTGTTTCAGCAGCAGCAGATACTCCAGCACCTTAGCAGGTCAGCAGCATTCCCTGTACAGCGTGACCCATGACCATGATGTTTGCTTTCATGGAACAAACTGCAGAGCTGAAGAAAACCAGCATCTAGATTTGTTCCAGGAGCTCATTGGCAATGGAAGCTAAACTCAATGTTTGCAGGTAGTATCCCACAAATACTAAAATAAAAAATTATTGGAGGGGGGAAAATAAACCCAGAAAGAAACAAACAACAAACCAAGCCACAACAAAATAAACCAAACCACCAGATAAAAACCAAACCAAAACACAAACCTTGATATCTCAGGGAAGCAAGGCCAGCTATTTGAAGAGAGAACAAAAGATGATGTGATCTGTGCCTGCACTTCACCACTTGCCACATCCTGCACTGAAACTCAACCAGCCGTTAAGTTGTAGGCTGCTGTGTACTATTTACAAAGCACTAAATAGAACTGTTGGTTGGACTCACTAATGCCCCTGCTTTTCTTTAATGATTTCTAGAGGAATTTTATCAGATGAGCATAGGTTGCATAAATGCCAGTTAGCCAGGCCAGGGGCACTGCTAACCCCATAAAAGCAGCAGTTACGCTTTACTTGAGCGCTTAGATGAAATGGGATCTGTGGCAGCTAATCAGACAACTGGTTAGCAATTTAGAAACCAGTTTATTCATAAAATGCAATGTAGCATCAAAAACAATGTGGCAACATGACTCAGCTGTGCTCATCCAGGTTGGAGCATATTGGACAGGAGAGCTGTTTGCAATGGGCAGGAGAGTTGGTCCGTGTCTGTCAGCCACCATCATTACCCTGCACGGGTACCTGGTGGACAACATAACCATCTGAAGTGCACAGAAGCTGCTCCAGTTCACAGCTCAGTGAGATGCTGATGGCAGCAGCCACCCTCCATGCTCTGCTCCCTGTCACTCCCACCCTTTTGTTCTCCTCCACTTTGTTTCTCTCCTTGGCACGGCAGCGGGCGGGGGGAACGTGCTGCACTGGGCTGACTGGCACTGACTGGTGAGGAGAGGAGCTGCGCTGCCCCTGGACTCCCCCGGGCACCCCTGCTGCCGGGGCACAATCCTGCACGGGATCTGGGACCTTCTCCTCACCTGCCCCAGGAAGGAGGAGCTGCTTTCTGCCTCCTCTGCCTGCAGGTTCAATCAAATGACAGGCTTTATTCCAGCCAGTCTGCACCCCTGAAGCCCAGTGTGACTGTAGAAGCAATACAGTACTTGCCAGAAACAGCAGGCTGTTCAGGGTGATTTTTAGAATAATAGAATTGTTTTGGTTGGAAGAGACCTTTGAGTCCAACCATTAACCCAGCATTGCCAGGGCACCACTGCCCCATGGTCCTCAGCACCACAGCTCCAGGGCTTGGAGACCCCTCCAGGGGTCACAGGGACTCCACCCTGCCCTGGGCAGCCTGGGACAGCTCTGGATAATTCATTTGGTGAAGACTTTTTCCCCTCAGCTCCAACCTCAGTCTCCCCTGGGGCAACCCAAGGCCAGTTGTGAGGAGGTCTCACACACAAGAGTTCTTTTCCTCCCCAGCACTGGAACACCCTAATTGCAACTTTTCTTCTTCTCCTTGCCTCAGAGAGCTATTTTAAGGGTAAGCTGAAAGGCATTGTGTTGGATGACACACTCAGAACAAAGCTATTTTTTTCCAGGGGAGCAAAATATACCACTTCCAAAATGAGTTTGCAATTAATCACCTGACAGGGACCTAGGCTGCTAAAAACTGGCTTCTGCCCCAGCTTGCAGAGCCAAGTTGTGAGGAAAAGAGAACTCAAGGTGTTCTCTAAGCCCCACCTAGATGCCATGGCCAGATACAATCTTTGTGTGAGGCCCACAGGCTACAAAAACATCCATCTAAAGTTAATTCTGGGCCCCACATGTCACTGCTGTTTGCAAAAGAAGTTATTTTTAAGGGACATGATAGCATTCTCAACCTTCAGCAAACCACATTTTGCCCATCAGTTTTACTTAAAAACTTAAGAGAATTATTGGTTTTTTTCTTGCCTTAAAATAGAAACTATGGAGGAAGAAGAAAAAAGAAGGAAAAAAAGTTGAGACAACAGGCCAGTTACTGAATGGATTATTAGAGGCCATCCCCAAAAGCTGGTTCACAGACTCTCTGGCTCACTGGTTAGGGAAATGGGAAATCTGTGCAGTGCCTGATCTATTATTCTGAGCTGCTCCATTTTTCTTCCTCCCTCTCCAGCCCTGAATCCGTGGAGCAAAGGGATGGATTTGGGCTCACACAAGCAGTGTGATCAAGAAGATGCCCTGAGACAGTCGAGTCACTGAGAGAGAGACAAAAAAAAAAGCTCAACTGCTGGGTTTTCTCCTTCCTGTAGCTTTCCTGTCCTGCTCACCCCCTCCAATGGAGAGTCTGGGTGTTGGCAGTGAATCAGGCCCAGCCACCATCAGCACCTCCAAGGCCATTTGAAATCATCCTGCCACTTTCCATGGAATGGACAGAAAAGTTTCAGTAGGAGACAAAGCTGCTAAAGTTGGATCACATCATCAGTCCTGTGCTGATGAGACACGGGATGGGTTTTCTATTACATACCCAAGGAGGGAACATCTGTCTTCCCAGAAAGCTTATTCAGGCTCAGCCAAAAGCTTTCATATCCAGGGCTACATGTCATAATTTGAGACTAGTGAACTGGAGATATGCTGGGAGAAGAAACATGCCAGCAGGGAATGGCTCAGCACAGCTCAGATTGGTCTAACAGGGAAAGGACACTCGGAGAAAATCCCAGAGTCTTGGGCTTTTTGATTCCTCTATTTTCAATTCTCTTGTTTTCCTGTAAAGAAAAAAAGAAAGAAGACTTCTGGGAGACAATTTTTGGATGGTTAGGGATCCAGGTACCTCAGGGTCCAAGCTGCAAACTGCTTCTCCCAAGCAGCACCATCCATTTTAATGTAACTATTTGCATGAATAAGTCTTTTGCAGACTCACGACTTTATTTCCTAAATATCTATTGTACAAATGACATCCTAAAGCCCTTTATGGAATTAAATAGCACTGTCCAGTGTCTTGTATCTGCCATAAATTACAGAAAACAGCATCATAAAGATATTGCACGGTGAATAAATTAAACCATTCAGTCATAAGGCCAAGGAGCGAGGCAAAGAGGAATTAAGAGACATAGGCAAAGGAGAAAAGATGTGTTTGAAGATGAGGCAGAAAAGAGATGGAGTCGGTGAGGCAGAGAAGTACATTCATGAAATGGCCTGCAGGCCAAGAAACACTTCCCTTGTGGGGAAACACAAGGAAAAACTTGTTCCCAGTGAGGGTGGCAGAGCCTGGCAGGGGCTGCCCAGGGGGGTTGTGGAGT
>JAOEGS010004255.1:0-12507 GCA_025447755.1 Corythornis vintsioides
TGGAGTCTCCTTCTCTGGAGACACTTAAGACCCACCTGGATCTGTTCCTGGGTGACTTGTTCTAGGTGATCCTGCTCTGGCAGGGGGGTTGGACTGGATGATGTTCTGGGTCCCTTCCAGCCCCTAACATTCTGTGATTCTGTGAAAGCTGAAAACCAGTAAGCTTCCTATATGATTCAGAAAAGCAAGACTAAAGATACAGAAGTTACAGATAACTTATTGGATGCATTTAAGGCAAAATTGTAGATTTCCAGTGTGTTTCTCCCAAGGGAGTAGCTAAAGGCTGATCTTGGTCAAGAGGAGAGCTCTCCCTGGCAAGAGCTGACAAAGATCAGGCAGGAGGGAGGAACAGTTTTCAGCAGAAAAACAAATCCCTCTCAGTTACCTGTTGCCACCA
Source organism: Corythornis vintsioides (assembly GCA_025447755.1). Classification (NCBI taxonomy): domain Eukaryota; kingdom Metazoa; phylum Chordata; class Aves; order Coraciiformes; family Alcedinidae; genus Corythornis; species Corythornis vintsioides. The sequence goes on from JAOEGS010004255.1 coordinate 398, forward strand.
CCAAGGCCATGCTCCTTACAGGAGCTTCATTTTCCTTCCTGATGTGTGCCTGGGCTTTGCCACACACCACGGGTGTTCCTGTCCCATCAGATGTGTTGCAGGGTCTGCCCCCTGCCCCTTACTTTTGAAGGCATCTCCCCTTCTTGCTACACCCCAGAGAGGATAGTGCAGAGGCTGCTTCCTCCCCGTTTGAAACTATAGCAGCTGTACTGGCAGTTCCTGCCACTCTACTGTCTCGGGAGCCCTCTGAGCCGAGTGAGAAGAGCTGCGAGCTGATTGAAGTGGTTTCTGCATCCTCAATTGCTGATTCACCTTCTCCAGGCAGCACACAGAACTCAAAACCCAGTCACAGCATGAGCTTTGGCTGAGAAATTATAGATACTTAATGAAATAACTAGCTAATTTTGACTCCTTTGTAAAAATAAGTACATTTTTTCTTCCCATTCTCATTCCCCAGGAATGTTCTGGCATGCACCACCCTATATGATCTGGGCAAAGACTCTCAGGAGGAAGAAAAACAAAGGGGAGAATATAAAATGAACTAAGAACTTTTCTACTTATGCAAAATAAAAATGTTTGCTCTAAGATGCAAGTAACAGCCTCTAAAACATTCAGACACTCTGTAAAGGTTAATTTTTGGTCAGAAGAGATGTAGTGTACAGCTGGATGAAGGTCACAAGACAGCATGGGACAGCACGTGTCAGACTGATAGGCACATGTCTCCTCATACCAAAAGCTTAATCACTGCCTACAAAGTATGCTGATGTTACAAGGGGAACTTGAAATGCAATGTGACAGCAGGCAGTGAAACAGTGCTGCAGATCCTCATGGAAAGATCTTCCCAAGCTGGAAGGGACCAGTAGGAGCCCAAAAAGGTCAAGACAAGAAGAAAGACAGCATTGTAGCACTGCTGGAGGTGGCTGAGCACTGACAGCATAGTGGTAATAGTGACTGCTACACTGCCGGTAATGCCCTTGAACGAGATGGCCAGCACTGCACAAGGGACAGAAGGATGAGGAGCCCGAAGAGCAGGCTGGGAAACTGAACTTTCCAGCTGCATTTGTGGGGGGCAGCAAATGCACGAGAGGATGTGAGCAGATGAATTTGTTCACTGTGCACTTAGCCAACTCTGTTCCTTTCCATCTGGTCTTTCACACTTTTTCCCTTAACTCATTTCTTAATTTGTGCAGCTAATGCAGCACTGTTTCAGAGCACAGGGCTGGTTTTGTGTCTCTGTGAAGCCTGCCCCAATAACTTTAATCTGAGTGACTTTTAATCTTGCCTCCTGCTGTTCTCTCAGTTGGGCTGGTATTGGCTTTCAAGACAAACTGAAAGTTATTGCAGAAAAAAGAACAAGGCTAGGGACAAGGACAGGCACCTTTTCTCTTTCAGCAGCACAGATTTAAGTTAAATTATGCCAGCTGTAGAATTGCACTCTTAGGCTCTGTTGTTCCCCATGTGAGTGTACTGGCAACAGCTCTGCAGCTAGGAAACACTAATGGAAGTGCCTGCAATAAAACCAGCTTTGCTCAGATGTTTCAACTGAGCTGAGAGATGAAGACAGTTCTCACATCTAGCTGAAAAAAAATAAGTAAAAACAATTTAAGAAGTGGTCCAGTCTAACTCATCTTTCAGAAAACTAACAGGAATTCTTCTCTTGTGAAGATCATCCAGAATTTTGCAATCTAAATTTGATCGGTCTCAAGAAATACTAATCTCTTCTGGGTTGGCTCCCAAAATCATCTCAGTATCATTAAGTTTACCCCAAAGTTCAGCTTTGTTCAGCTAAACATTTCTGTCCTTAACTACATTCTAGTCACCTTGAACAGATAATTTCCAAACTCCTATCAACACACTTCAAAACAGATCCAGCTCCATGGAACACTTGACATTGCACACTGGGCTAGTAAAAAGGTACAAAATACCTAGGAAGGAAGCGTTAACTCCAGTCAGGTGTGCTAGTTGCTCCCAACCCCACAGGTGCTAAAGGTACCTACGTGTCTTAGGAAAAGAAGGAATGTAACAAAGCTTGATATTTCTGCACTATACTAAGGTAGATATACAACTCAAAAAAGAACAAAAGGATTATCAATTATTACAGCTTTTGTAAGCATTCCCTTTTCAGGTGACCAACCTCTTAAATGTATCATTTCTCCTCATTAAATTCCTTCAGGAAAAAAAAAATTGCTTTATAAATCATATAGACTACGAGTTATGGCTGTCACATATATACACACACACCTCTGTATATTTTTTTTCTCATTAATATTGTCTGGAAATCTTTCCAGTCTATTCAGGGTTTGAATGTCCTATTTTCCTCCCAAAGTTGATTTGGATGTGCTTTTACAAGCTTGGCTTGAAGCCTATTATTTACTCTTTATGTCTCCAACCACTCTTGGCTTCCTTAGAATTTTTCCTCTTAATTGGTATTTGTACTAGTCCTCCTAGCACTGACAAACCCCATCTGTAAATCAGCAATGATTTTATACTTTTTAGATCACTATTCAAAATGTCTAATGCCATCAAGACTCTTGTGGAATACCTCTGAAAACACAGCTGTTTTGTGATTATTTGCTTTGATAACTATTTTTGAGGTCTGTTGTTATCCAGGTCTCAATGTATTAGTTCATTCTTTGTTGGAGAGTCATAGGAAGGCTTTTGTAATCAGAACAACATCTGAAATGCATTTATTGCTGTTGAGAAGTTAAAAAAAGGGAGATATTAATATCTGCTGTTTCCAACTACATGTGCCATATCTGAAAAATAAAACAAGTGCAAATAATTAGTTGGAAAACAGATCAGATGAAGGAACAGTTGTCTTCTTAGTCCTACACTCATATTCCATCCCATGGCTATCAAATACCAACCAAGGATATTAGTTATCCAGTTCCTCTTTTGTGAGATGGTTCCTAACCATCAGGGAAGTCAAGCTTTAGAAGTTCAGAATTAGCTCAGAAAGTTCAGAAAGAGCTCAGAATTATTGAATATTCAGTCAATGTTTAAGAATTTTTTTCCCCTAACTTCAGCAAGCCTCCAGCCTCATTAGAACTAAATCAAGAGGATGTTAATAGTGATAACATGCCTAACACAAAATGCATCCTGTTTTTTTTTTTTTTTTTCCAAATGAGAATCATGCCAGGCTTGTTTCACATCTATTTTGTTAAGTCAGCTGATTTACTTTGTCGATAAAAAAACCCAAGTACAAACAAAAAGGTCTATAAGTATTTGAAATACGCCCTCCACCCCTTCCTTATAAATGCATTCCCTACATGAGTTTCAGATCCAAAATGCACATATTCCTTGAAGTTCTTGCTGCAGACTCTTGCAGGTGGGACTATCTGTATTCTAGGATGAAGATTAATATAGATGCTTGTTGGAGGGGGACTCATGAACTCAATGGCTTACTTATATCTTGGATGAGTCTTTTTCTTTTTGATGCATTCATTCACATTATCCATTTTGACAGTGCTATCCACTTCGACATCATTATTCTGAAAGTTACTTTGATAAGTCTTATCCTTTACAAAAGAAAAATAACATGATCAAACTAGCTATTAAAACTTGATTATTGGAGGGATTTTTCCAGTAATTCAGATAGACCTGTAGAACTATTGTCAAACTAAATTGGCAATAGTTCTCTAGGCTACCATAATACTGCTGGGATATTGGGCCAACAATAGCATCCTTCCCATTGCCTTGGATGTCCCTAGTATTCTACTCTAGTTTGTTAAAAATTAAAATCATTGAGCGTAGATCTTCTCAGTAAGTATTTGGCATTTAATTTCAAATTGTTATAAAGCTTTATTTCAAAAAATTTATTGCACTAATTTTCATTAATGCTCTTGCAAAACAGCTTTCATGTTCTGCAGGCCAGACCACTCTGACACTACTGTTGTCTCTTTTGCAATTCACTCCAGCACTGTCTGTTTTCTTCTGTCTGTTTAAAATTTCACTTTCTAAAATAAGGCTTATTTGATTCTCTTTGCTAAATCATTTATTGTCATCTAAGTTTCTTTCCTGTGATTCCTCACCTCACTAGAAAAGGCATCTCTGTTCATACATTACATTTCATTTTTGGAATGAAATTTTAAAAAGACTGCTTTCAAGCTATTCTTATCTCCCTCCTCAGCAGAGGCAAATTATTTCTAAATATTTCCAGCTTCACTCATGATTGCATAAACTAATGAGCTAACCTTCTCCTGACAGTCTTTGCTTCAAATTTTGATGTACTCAGAATGAGAAAATGCTTCTTCTCTTCAAACGCCATTAATTACATTCTGTGGAGTTAAAAACTGGGAGAGGCCTAGTTTATAATTTTCTTTACCCAGAGAGAGAAAAAAAAAATAACATTTTGATTCCCTGTTGTCATAACAATGATAAATGAGATATTTCCACCTGTTACTGAAGAATAAACTATCAAAATAGTGGAAACTGTTATCCCTAAGCTTCTCACTCATTCTAAAGGCTAAGTTTCTGCACAGACCTTTTTCCACTTTAGTGCTCGACTGCTTGCTCCTGCTTTGTGTATAAAAGCCCCCACGCAAGGCCCAGTACTGTCAGCAGTGTAGAAATATGGACTGTATTGCCGAAGTTCTTGTAAACAGAGGGTAAGACAACCAAATAGACAAAAGCTGATACTAAACTAGGCAATGTTTCTGACAAACGTTGTGTGCTGCTACGTACACCGTCAGCTGATTATAAACGGCAAAGCCTGGTAGAAGACATGTATCTCGTAATTACTTGTGCAGTAAGCATCTCCAGCTAATGCCCGAGCCCTAGGACCGCAGTTAAGGCGATTACAAGGTGCCAAGTGGGAAAGCCCCTCTGCTTTGCGCTCTCCCCGAGCCGGTTCTGGCCTCGAGCCCATGCACTCCTTGTACCCAGCACAGCAATTCCAACCTCAAGAGCTATCGCTTCCCAACGCGTTGTCCTAACAGCCAATACTTCCAATGAGTTTTTTACTTTTTTTTTCACCCCCTTCGTTTTCTGATTGAGGGGCGCCGCGGGAGCCGTACCCCAGGCTCCAGCCCGGAGGCCGGTATGGGCTGCAGCCAGCTCTCCCCCAGCGCGGCGGGGGAGGGAGGTAGGGAATCCCTCGCTTTGACGCGACGAAACTTCTGCGGAGCCTCCGCTCCCTCCCCCCACGCTGCTGTACCCGGGGACCCGCCAGGCCATGGCCACCTCCCGCTTTTCCTCAGCGGCCGCAGCTCCCCCCGGACACCCAAGTCACAGGTTAGCATTGTCCCTTCAGAAACAGCCCGGAGTCCAAAGGCTTGAAGATGATGTCAGCCGGGGGAGGACTGCAGCAAGGCGGCACCCACCCAGGCAAGACCCCGCCGCGGAGCTTTCGCCCACCGCCGGCAGAGCTCCGCGGGCGCGGAGGGAGGGACGCGACGCCCAGGGATGCCGCAGCTGCAGCTCTCTCCCGAATGACAAATCTGAAGGAGCTCCTCATGAATACGCACAGTCTCCCCCGAGCGACGGCCGCGGGATGCCTCCCCTCCAGGGCGCCCCGTCAAACCGAGCCCTGCCTCGCCCCTGCGTCCCCTCGCCGGGGTCAGGGCTGCTTTTGGAGACCAGCGGTTCGTTTCCGTCCTTACCCTTTGCCTGGTCCATCAGTGCCGGTGCTCGTTACCTCCTCCCCCTCTTCCTCTCTCAGCCTCTGCCGGCTCTGAGCTGCCTTAGTGAGATGTGCTCATGAAAACGGGCGCTTTAGTGGTCCATGGCTGTGGGAGGGGTTAGTTTGTCTCTACATGACTCAATCCATCTAACTTGCAGCTGACCTCCTGCTTTTCTTAAATCACAGATTACCTCAGGGTTGCCGCGTTACCGGCGCCTTGAGCTCCTCCGCCTGGTCAGAGCGTCCTCCCCGTCCGGGGGGGAGCGGGGCGGGACCGGGAGCTACCCAAGGTTACAGTCGCCGTTGGCTCTGCGGGTGCTATGGTATGAGGCAGGGCTGCATCGTCGGCTCCGGGAGGCAGATGTAATTTTGGCTGCAGAGAAAACGTCTTCTGTTAGTTTGGTATCGTAGATAGTTTTGTTTTGTTTTGTTTTTACATTTCATAAGACTGAGCAGATACCCACCAGTTAGAGAACTGTCCTGGGAAGAGATGACCTTCCTTGTTTCCAGATGCAAGGTTCCAGCAGTCAGAAAAAAATCCCCAACAAACAAAACAGCAACAACAACAAACCAGAAAACAAACAAACAAACATCATCAAAACAATCTAGAACAACAAAACTAAACCATGGAAAGAGACGAATTTGCAATAACTGATGACATGTCACATCCTGCACTTGCCAGTCCTGCAGAATGAGCTTGCATGTCTGGCTGCATCTGGTGAAGAATTCCAGGAAAGAGACAGTTTTTGACTATTTGCCTGGAAGGCCTGAAGGGACCTTCTCCCTTTTAACCCTGCTAAGCCCCTGCACACCTCCCACTTTGACTCCATGCAAATAAGAAATACAGGACTACGCTGGAGGAGTCTCTGCAACTTTTGTCCATCCAGATCTGCGCCTACCACCAGCTGCCAGAAATCTTGCCCTAGGAGAGACATGAAGAGCAGCGTTCTGATGGTTGGACATTCAGAACCACATATGGATGCAGAAGTTCAAATTCCTTCCATTCTTGCAGCCCCATCATAAACAAAGACCAGTTATTTTTCCATCACAGACATTGACCATGTGTGTATTACTGTAATCTGGTAAGACACACTCCTGTTTGTAACATTCCTGGGAACAGGAAAACAGGGATCTACAAAATAAACAAATAATCAAGGCTTTAGTGAATTAAATTATTTCTGAATTACTGTCAGCTTTTATTGAAAAGCCCAGGGAGCATTTTTCAGCAGAAAAGCTGAAGGTGGACTCTGTCATCTTATTCAGAAAAACTGGCCTAGGCAGTTCAGGTAAAGGAGCACTGACCTTACCTCCCAGTGATAACAGGGCCACATTTTTAAACTGTTTAACATGGCAGAAGTAATTTTGTAAGTAACCTTGAACACCAAATCTCCTAAAAACTAGTGTAGTTGATACAAGATTCAGTTAATAAATGCAACATTAAAATTCTTCACTGTAATAAAGACCCACTACACAGATTTTTTAGTAAGAAAATCTACCAACTTTTCTTTATTACTAACAAGACTGGCAAAAGCATAGGTGCTTATGTAGCACTCACACACTGACTTCTGCAAAGAATACTTGCTAGTAAAATGTCATAATAGGAAATAAAACAGATATATAAAAAATGCCCCACATTAAATTAATTAAACTCCACTGAATGGTAGTTTTAAAGAATATAGTTGAAATTTAGGACTGATTTTCATATGTCTGCACTTAGATTTACTGTCTCTACAGCTAGCAACTCAAGAAGCTCAGTGAGCTGGACTTATCAAAGAGCTCACCTATGGGTTGAGGAGTTCAAATTTAACAAATGGAACATACCTGCAAGGCCCTCTCAGAGAAAGACAGGCATGATTCCATGCTATCTCTAACACTATGGATGCTCAGACTTACATATTTCAAGTCCTTTAAAATGGCATATCTACCTGACAAAGTACAATAAGCTCATTTATACAAGCTTGACAGGAGAGATAGATGAAACCTTTACAGGTAAGGATGGGATGTAATTAGTCAGTGACCATGAAACACATGACAGCATTTTCACACAGGAGGAAGCTGTGACCTGGAACATAAGGGCTGTGTGTGGAATGGCTGCTATGAACTGTGATATAGTCTATACCTGTAAACCATCAAAGTCCTTTACAGAGCTGAAGGGAGCAGAGTCCTGAGTTGAAGATTATTTGCTTTAAGTGATGGGCTGATAAACACATGAATATTATTTCTGCAGCTACAGATGTTGCATGCTATTTTGCAGCCATTCAGTTTAGGTGTAAGAGATAATGATGAAACAAACCTCTCCTCTTTGGCTGTGTCAGAGGAGGGGAAGGGTGGACTTTATAGACTCATGTGACAAGAGACAAAGACTTCCTCTTCCACAGAGGGTCAGATGCAGACTTACCAGAGCAGTTTGGTTCTGCTTGCTGATCCTCCTGCCTTTGGGCAAACCTCTGACTGCAATCCACAAACTAGCAAAAGCCAACAGTGGATTCTCTGCCACAGTCATTTCCATAAGAAAACAAAATAAAAAAAAAAAAAAGCATCTGTGGAGGCAGTCATTTGTACTCGGTTAAGGCTCCAGACAGTGGAGGGGGAAGCTTGAAAACAGAAATAAAAAAGAGGAAACTAAAGAGCTCAGGATGTAGTTTCCACACATTTTGAGCAGGGGGTAAGAATAGCAAAACACCAGAGGAGTGCCACCCTTATATTCCTATGACAAAATCAAGCATCCTGTGCAACTTTGGAGGAACAAAATAAGTTTTAAATAACCATCTTCTTCCTAGCTTAGTTCCATCATCTTGCTTCAATAAGTTTACTAAAGTTGTGTGTGCATTTGCACATGTCTAAAACCATGAAATGTCATAGGTGTCTAGAATTTGATGGTTTTAAAATGAGGCATGATGCTTTTGGGACTCAGAAATGGAGTAAGAGTGAGTAAGCACTGGGACACATTAGCTCTATTTCCAGTGGAGAGGAGACAGAAGGGACCAAGGCAATAATGCCAGAATCTAGGGCTGTAACCTCTCAGCTTTAGGTTAGGGGAAAAAAACAACCATAGGAAGAGATGGGGAGCCTGGGAACAAACCTACGGGCTTTAGAAATGTAAGTCACGTGTTTTCACAGTAAGAGTTGGTATGAAAACACCTGAAATATTTTAAACAGATGCAGGGCATCCCGTCACCAATCTCAAGAATGATACCCAGCTCATCTGTGTTTGTCTTTGCTCTGGGGCATGGCCTAGGAGTACATACTTGGATGACCACAAATCAGTCTCTGCATGTTTAAGCAACAAAGTGGAGTGACAGCTTCAAGAAACTTTGTGTGTAAACATTGGCCATAGCAGAGACAGGCTCAGTATTCCTCACGCTTTCCTAGACTTTTAGTCTCTGTGTGCTGGTTCATGTCACCACCTACCAGCTAGCAGCCCTGAGAAGCAGGGCAGAAGGTACCCAGCCCTCCATCCCCAGCAAGACAGTGACCACATTAAATTGCTGTGACCTGAGGGAGCAGAATTCCCTTCAATGTGAGGTTGATTACAGAGATTAGGACAGCTTCCTTCTGGAAATGAATGCAGAGAAGAGGGACCAGGCATTAGAAAAATACTAATAACCAAAAGTTCTAATGGTGCCAAGTTTTAATTTTTTTAAAACTTTTTTTTTTACAGCTTATAGCTCCTTGGCCCACTCATCCCACATTGCAATCATGTCAAACTTGACAGTTTTCACAACAGAGTAGGCCATGTCCTCCCCACATCTACAGGTTCCTTTGCAATAGCTGAAGTTCAAATGCTTAATTTAGATAGCCAAAACACTTTGTTTGTGAAAAGCAAACCTCTGAAGAAACAGACAAACAACAAGTTATACAGTGTTCATCTTAGTGCACCAAGCATTATTTTTAAAGAATACATTTATCTGAAAAAGGAAAAAATGCCTTTGGTATTTAGGTAAAATAGCATTTTCAGCTTTATCTTACTGCAAAGAAATATTCTCCTGAGCCTTAAACTTAGGAAAGTTACCTATACAAATAACTAATAACTTAAGTTCCTCTCCTTTGTCTTACTTCCTTGTCTTAGTTTAAATATTTGTTACCCTCTTCTTGGAGGATGCCACTATACTGTCTCTATACCGGTATTTACAGATCTTGTCACCCTAAACCTTATCACCTCTAAGATAACTTTTTTTTTTTCTACTGCATTTCTTCTCCACTTTTTTAGTCAACAGTAAATATTACCATCTCCTCTATAGTTCGGCTCCAATACAAGTTCCTTTCATTTTTTTTGCTGCTCTTTGAACCAGAACATATCTCTAATGCTGGTTCCTCTTCCTTTAATTTTCTCAAAGATCCTAATACTTTTTTGTTTTGAAATGCAACAAAAAAAACCCCATCTGGCTTGTCTGTTACTCAACCACTACCCTGCCATAATCTTTGCTGTCTGTTTTCTTCTCCATTCATGTTAAAATTTCATAGCCTTTGCCCATCTCTATTATTTTCGTGCTATATATGATATAGATGATACAACTACAGAGCAACCTGTTCATTAGTTATTTACTGGTTTTCTGTGATTGTTACAAAAATGATAGCACAGAGGTAATGTTGTTCATTGAAACTGGCAAAAAAGACTTCCTATTTTTGGTAAGGAGTCTGATTTCTAGGTAGTTAATCTTAGGTTTGTTCTGCTAATACTCTTATTATTAAAAATCCACAAAATTTTAGCAAAACATGCAAACAAGTTCCCACACTTGTGAGCCTCAGAATAACAGAAGCAACATGAATGATAGATACTGAAATGTCATTTCAAAGGAGCAGTACCAAAGAAAAATAAATTAGTAACATGGGCATAGGCTGTGAATAATTGTCATCTTAAGGCTGAAGAAAGGAGAGTTATATTACTAAGTTCTCTGTATGATTTTATGATCAACATTAATTTTTGTCCCATTAAATCTTAATTTATCACATCACACATTGTAGCTAAGACCAAAATAAATACACAAATCATCTTAAAGCACTTTCAGAAAGAACGATATGCATTTAGATCAGATTAAGTCAGTCAATTTTAATATTCCATCAAAAGGGCAAAAGTAGACAGAATATGGAAAATGTATAAAATTCAACAGAATAACTTCAAAAGAAATACTTTTTTCAATGTCTGAATTCAGCCTGACTACCCACTACCCACTCACCCTCTGTTAAATGATTTGTTCTTTAATAAGTGAGCATCCGCAGAGGGAAAACAGTGGCAGCACATGGACATATTGTCCATCAGCTATCACTGAGTCAATAGCAGAAGAGAAGTTGACTGCATCCATCCAGAGGGACTATATAAAGACAGTGGCAAAAGGGAGATCTCTTAAAAATCCCAAGCATCGCTAATTTGCATTTGTTTGTTAACTATAGCCATAAACATACCCATGATAATGCAGCCCACCTGCTTTGCTATGTTCTAGAAGCATAACATGTTCTCCTTCTAACAGAGCTGCAGAAAGTAGGCTTTGCTTTGGGAAATAACTAAGCACTACTGTGTTGGACTATTTACTACCCTTTACTGAAAGGGAAAACAATCTTTGCAACTGTAAAATCTGCTGTCTTTTTTCACTATATAACTCCATTTCATTTCAGTATATGCCTGTAATAAATTTATGCATGTCCGTAACCACCATGCAGAACTATCTATAGAGATCTGAGTTCTCAGATATTTTCAGGCCTGCTTTTAGGATCTATGATATTTTTCTCCATGTGAATTTATGTATGTTTTATATTACTTTGGATACAAGCATTTCAGTATGGCCATCTTTGTTTAACCTCTAAAAGGTTTCATGTTCCTTTTCTTAGTTTTGCACTTCAATAGACTGACAAAGATAAGGAGGAAAAGGACAGAGAGTTAAAAGTCATCCTGAATTTTAGAAAAGGGTATATATTAGTTTAGTGGTGATTCGCATTTATTACTTCCACAGGTCCTAGTATTTTTGCTTTATATAAAGTCTTCATTTCAATTGTCTTTGAATTAGCAGAAAGTTTTAAGAAACTATATTTAAAGCAGAACAATTTTTTTTTGTACTTGCATTGATTTATAATCATCCACTTTTTCCATGAACATATCTCCAACTTGACATCCAGTCTAAACTTTCATTTGTATTGTTGATGTTTTCCTGTATACTCTCAAGAGTTTCTTCACCTACTGAAATGTGTAAGTATATTCTTATCCAACAGTCTTGGTTCTAGGAATAACTTTTCTACATTTCTCAGCATCATCAGATGGCCAAGTCTTTTCAAATTGAAAGGTTGTTGTTTTTTTTTTTCTGAACTGAAATATCTCAGTATCTCTCATTCTGTCATTAAATCATTAAATATTCAGATTATTAAATTAACCTATGACAGCACCAATAGATAATTGATTTAATTATAATTTGTTTCATTTAGTAAACTATTTTCCACAATATTTATTTCAGTTTTTCAATTATCTCAGTATATTTTCAGTATTACTTCAGTATATATA
>JAOEGS010004255.1:12873-33934 GCA_025447755.1 Corythornis vintsioides
ATTTCAGTATTTGCCCGAAGCATACGCTGGAAAAAGGAAGTTAAAAAGAGGATGAAATTCTGTGAATATATATGCAGAAATAAATATTTCATTCTGAAAAAAAATTATGAAGTACTAGACAAATAACTCTTGACTGTCTTTTTTTAAGGAATTCTTGCATGAGAATTTATTTTCCAAGGACATTACCACATTTCAAAACATTGTATTCTGTGGCAGCAATTGAATTTACAGAGCAAGATCTTGCACTGTCACTGGCAGCCCTGGGTAACACTCAGGTAAGGAGAATGGGGTGGAGCAACACCAGCCCTGCTAGGAAGCTGCCACCTCCTGGCTCAGCCCTTGTGAGTGTTGCACCCAGCAGGGCCCTGGGATGGATGGATGGATGGATGGATGGATGGATGGATGGATGGATGGATGGATGGATGGATGACTGCTGACAGTCAAAGGTGCCAGTCATTTGTGAGCAGATGACTTAAATATCTGATGCATGTGGCAGTCTGTCTGTCATGCTTTTAGGATTGCAGTTTTGTTACCTGGATCACCGGCTTTCTGCAGGTCTTCATTTTACCTAGCCCTTATATATCGACTAAACAGTAAAATGCAACATAAAAAAAAAAAAAAAAAAAAGTTTTAGCCCTCTGAAATTGTCTGAACTAAGACATTCATTTTAAACTTTTCAGTCTACTACATAAAAAGACTTGGATGAAGAAAATAGTGCAAAAAGTTAATTCAGTTTAATAATAATAATTCTAGTTTCAAACCCATTAAGAAAATGTCAATTTTCAACCTTCTTAACTTAGATTTAAAATTTCTTAAAGGTTTACATGGAGCTGTTTTCCCTAAATTGATAGATGTCTTTAAAGACTCATGGGTCATTAAGTTAATTTCTTGGACCAAAGCTAAAAGCTGCAAAAGAGAACAACTGGTGACAGAAGTTACTGATTTCACTTCTACAATTAACTTTCATGTGGAGCAGGCTTCCTCTAATCAGCTGTGTCTACTGGAAGAACATTACATCACAGAAAATCTAACATGCTAAAAATATATCCTGTAGGTATAATCTTGATTATGCTTAGGTTAAAAAGATTTAGTAACCTTGGAGATAGAAAACAGAGTAGAAGTGATTATTTTTAGCACCAAGGAACTTCTCCAGGCAACAATACTACACAGTGTAAAAATATACCAGGTCAGTACACTGGAAATTTCAGATGTTTCATCCTCTTATGGGATAAACTACAGTACTATTAAATGAAACTATGCTACTCTGGAACATTCTATTTATTAATTTATTTTTTAGATTTATGCTCCATATAACCAAAGAAATTACACAGATGTGCAAAGAGGTACAGGAAGTTTAAGCACTCTGTCTTTACAGACTGAGCTTGACTTAACACAAATAAAGTTTTTTGATTTCAAGACAACCATCCACTGCTTTAATTTTAATTTGCAATATTAGAACGGAAGCTGCAAGTGACAGCTTGAACTTTCTCTGTGGTTATGTTTGTTGGTATGCTGCTCATAACTTAAAAGTCCTCAGGCTGTAGTTACAGACAGAAGTAATCTCAAAAGAGTGCTGTGGCATCAAAAATGCACAATGGTCTTGTTAAATTGTATTTGTGTTCTGACAGCACCCCCCATCCCACTCCTCTCTTGATTTCTTTTTCTTATGACTATACCAAACTGGTCTGCTGGAGCAAGCGTTGTAGCATGCCAGCCCTCTTCATCTCCTCACTGGGGAACAAGTGAAGTCTGTGTTTGTGACTATAGGAGAAAATAATTGCAAGTACTATGTGAGTAGTTAGCTATCCAGTATTTCCTCAAATGTTTAGATTTCTCATGGGTTTGTTTTCCTCATGCTAACTTTTATGTTCTGAAAAGGTGGTGACATTTCCCAACCATAAAGGAAAGGTCCCACTCTCCTCCACCAAAACTCAATGTAAACAGGCTGAGAAAAAGTGAGCAGCCCTGGAAAACAGAGAGGTCTGCTCTTCCTGGGAGCTTTGCCACTGTACAACACTGCAGAAACTGGCACATGATTCACCATCTTAAGAAAACAGACAGCTTGGTTTAAATGCAAGCAATATTAAATAATTCACATAGGAACAATAGGGTTCTTTGTAGCAAGAAAAAATATTTTTTTCATCTGAGTGCTGGAAGATTAGCTCCAGTCTTCTGTTTCTCTTTTGCTCTGAGTGCTTTTCATTATTACAATTTTTCATAGCCTGTTTCAAAGAACAGTTTGGAATTCAGGACAAAGCATTGCCTACTGCTGTGACACAGGCCTGTAAATAGGAAAATACATTTTCCCAAAGCAACCTCTCACTTAAGCTTGCTGTGATCCTGGAATAGCAGAGGGGCTACATTAGCATGTACAAACACTGTAAACTGCAAGCTGTTAGTCTTTTCTTACATAATTCCCATTGACATCCTTCATCTCAAGCCTCGGTGTTAATTTTTCTTTCTTTTTTTATATTTTCACTTTCCTTTGCTACCTTCTCCCATCCACTGGTCACTCTTTCCCTTCTAACTACTCCCTTCTTTTACTTCCTAGTAGTGTTATTTTCTCTCTTTTTAAAAAAAAATTATTTTAAATGTTTTATTATTTTTATCTCAAGTTTTTTCATCTGAGTTTTTAGTCTGTTTCTTTTCTCGAGAGAAATTGTTACAATGTCTTATGTCTAAGAAATTCTGAATGAAATGCTGATAAACTAAGTTTAAAGCATGAAGACATGTTTTACTTTAGAAAAAAAAACCCTCAATAACATTGCTTTAAATTGTTTCCAGATGTATTCTACTAGACCAGGTTAAATATGACATCATTTACAATATAGCTGAGTACTGCATAATTTATGTAGAAATCTGTCATAATCTATTCTAAATGACTGCCAATAACAGAGACCTGGCAAACATTTTGCACATATTATACTTATTTTCTTGAAACATAATAATGATAGCAGCAATGGACAGATATGATAAGCTGAAGTTCTACTTCATAATGCACTCATTTATGGTGTGTGGATGTTAAAATTCTACTGCATGAAATTTTCCTTCTCGTGGGATCACAAAGATTCCCACCAGCTGTGACCTTGGTGGCAGCTGTTTGTAAAACAGTAGAAAGATATTTTCACTATGGGTGCTGTGACACCCCAGCCAATCACCCCAGGGGGTGGCTGGCTTCTTGTCCAATTGCCTGGAAGTTAAAAGGGTATAAAAAGATCTGTAAATTGATAAATAAAGGCTTCTTGGCATCTTGGTGAAGAAAATCGTCTCTTCCTCACTCTTTCTCATCCTCCGGCAACTGGCAGATAAGCAACAGTAGTGTCGTATGCCTGCAGAAAGCTAGCTTCTACTGTCTTTAGTTTTTGAGTATTTGCTAGTGTTCCAATACATGCACTCTACATGTGCATACTACAGAATATTGTTCATGTACTCACTAGTAATTAATTTCTTTTTTGAAGGAGACTATGGCATCTTTTTCCTTTTTTCAAAAGGAAATCCTTTTTTCACTCAAAGGTGTGAATCCTAAAGCTCTGCAGATTGACACTCACTGTCAATAAGTCTCACTCTCCCTTTTTTACCTTCTTGCTCACATTCAGTATTCCTTTCCTGGTAGTCTTTTGTACCCGTAGCACCCTTGTGAATCCATCAGCCAAGCAACTCTTTAATAAACCATCTTCCTTGAGCCCTTTCCTCAATTATACTTTTAATAAGGAAATCTATAAACCTACCTTACCCTCTAAGGAAGTGTTAACATGACTATAGAAAGAAAAAAGTTGAGGATAAGACAGGCAACAAATCCTGCAACACAAAATCCAGCCAAATGCTGTCCCTCAGGTGCTTCCCACTGAGTCCTACTCTTAATTCCTCAATGGCAAGTGAAAAATTCTGAGTTCAACAGCAATTCAGGATTTGGGCCAACATTCAGCAAAAGAGTAAAATAATATTGATAATTCAAGCTGGAGCTGGAAAATTGAAACAAATGGCAGCCAAGTCACCTCCTTGAGTGTCACCATGCAGGACACTGACCACATTAACTGTGCTGTGGCATAGCCTCTGGGGACTGAGTGGTGGAACACAGGTTATTGTTGAAATGAACATTTAAAACATGTCAGATTAATGAAAAGATTAATGAAAAAAAAATCTAGCCACAACATTCAAGAATCTTAACAAAGGGAAAAATCTGTTAAATCTGTTCATCAATTTACCTTTTCTTCCATCACCTAATTCAGGATTTCTAATTTCATCTGCAAAAAAAAAAAACAAAACCAAAATAATTGCCCAGATGGTGGAGTGGAATATTGTGATTTCTTGTGACATGACCACAGGCCTCTATCAAGCCTGTGGTCTGTTACAGCCTGAGAAAGTGGAATGGTATTTGAGAAGCATCTCCAAAGCATAGAGCTTCCCAGGATTACCTGTAATTCCCTCAGTTGTTCACAGCAGTTTAAAGCCTCGCCATTACTAAAATATTTTTTGTTTTCATACAGAGTGACATTTTTGCAGTTTCTTAGAAAGAAATATGTGTCCCTTTAGAAATTAAATAATTTCTCAGAGAAACTCAGAGATGGGTGCTTGCCCAAGTCTGTGCAAGTGTGCATAGTAGGAAGCTGCAAGTTCACCATATAGGCCATACAAGCAGCATACATTCACCATAGGCATGCAAGTAGTGTACACTCACCCACTGCAGGTGCTCTGCCTTTCACTAACATTACTCCGGTCAGGCCTCATCTTTGGTCAGTGAGCATCTGTGGGTTAACAGACAGTTGCAGTTCACTGTTTTTCTGCAGTGTCGGTATAGTCCCAGACTTGGCATAGCATAAAGCACTCCAGGAGCAGTTTAGTCCATGCTTTTGTGCAGCTCCATGCTGGGCTGAGCAACCCTCCTGGGCTGAGGGCTGCCCCTGCAGGCTCCCCATGGCTGGCCAAGTAAGCAGTGCAAATGGTCATAAGGGTATGGGAGAGATCTAGCCAGACATTTTGTCTGACTTTGTGACATGACCTTCTCCCAAATTAACTGTCCCATATAAATATTCTCTTTCTGTTTTGACATGTAAACAGTATTTGATGTGCTCTTGCTGTAAGTCACACAGCAAAGCAGCAAGAGTTCCTCCATGCTGGTCACCAGAATCAGTACCAGCACAACAGCATCAGGGATGACATAACACATGTGCATTTCCCATGTTAAATCTTGCCCTGTGGGAGCTTTGGAAACACTCTGAGTCTACTTGAAGTCTGATTTGCTTCAACACCTGCACTAATGTCTGTTGTTTAAAGTTTATGTAGGTTAAAACTGATCAGCTGGGGGGGTGATAGTGAGCTTGGTGTCTTCTGAACATGGAAGTTAAGCAGTATAATAAAATGGAACCAAAACACAGACTTACTCAAGCTTCTCCAATTTACTTGTGGAAAGCAAGCTGCATGGATTACATGAAGTTTACTTTACCCTATGAAATATTTGGTTTTGTAATAGAAATTGTGACTACTATAATATTTTAGATCTGTGTTTGATAGTTCTTAAAGGCTTATTATTTTTATGTCACAGACTGGGAATTACTTTTTTACTGTATTATCCTCAAGTACTTCATAAAAATATATTTACTTCTTAAGCTTAAAGCTTCAATGTTTGATTTGAAATGAAACTCAGTGGTACATGCTTCCCTCCACCAGCCTTTGAACATCAAATGGAAAGTAAATACAGCTGCAGATGTAAAAAAAACCCCAAACTAACCAAACCAGAAAAAATATAAAAACGAAAAAAAAAAAAGAAAAAAAGAAAAACAAAATCTTTCAGGAATTTTATTGTAAATATGATCCTATTTTCTTTAAGGAGATGATGGAATAGGTAAACAGAAAAGTTGTTACAGGTGGATAGGTAAGTAAGCAGTTTCAAATTTAAGTATCTGGGGTGTCTTCAGGTTTTGAGGTGATTAGTAGAAACTTTTCCAAATAAAGCATTTCTGAATGGAGTGAAACCCAGTATTTTGAGATATTTTCACAGTATCACAGAATGTTAGGTGCTGGAAGGGACCCAGAACATCATCCAGTCCAACCCCCCTGCCAGAGCAGGATCACCTAGACCAAGTCACACAGGAACACATCCAGGAGGGTCTTGAGTGTCTCCAGAGAAGGACACTCCACAACCTCCCTGGGCAGCCCATTCCAGAGCTCTGTCATCCTCACTGCAAACAAGTTTTTCCTTGTGTTTACCCTAATCCTCATGTGCTCCAACTTGCTCCCATTGCCTCTTGTCCTTTCATTGGATGACATTGAGAAGAGTCTGGCTCCATCGTCCCTACACTCACCCTTAACATATTTATAGACATTGATGAGGTTCCCCCAGTCTCCTCTTCTCCAGGCTAAAGAGCCCCAGCTCTTTCAGCCTCTCCTCATAAGGGAGATGCTCCACTCCCCTAATCATCTTGGTAGCCCTGCGCTGGATTCTCTTCCAGTAAATTTCCGTTTTTTCTGAATTGGGGTGCCCCAAACTGGACACAGTATTCCAGGTGGGGTCTCACCAGTGCAGAGTAGAGGGGGAGGGGAACCTCCCTTGACCTGCTGGCCACACTTCTCCTAATGCATCCCAGAATGCCATTGGCCTTCTTGGTCACAAGGGCTCATTGTTGGCTCATGGACATCCTCCTGTCCACCAGGACCCCCAGGTCTCTTTCTCTGGAGTCGCTCTCCAATAGATCAGCCTGTACTGATACATGAGGTTGTTCTTCTCCAAATGCAGCACTTTACACTTGCTCTAGTTGGTAGTTGAATGCTATCTTACCACTCAGTGTGCTGCAAGACACATGTTTAGCGCATATATTAAAAAAAGACTGTGATTTGCACTGTGCTAAAATACTAATTCTCCATGGAAAAGAATAGTAAAACAATTATGTCCATTTAAGTCACGCTGAAGAAACAGGAACATAAGTGTTCGTAGTTCTCAACTTTTTTTTTTTTTTTTATTCACTGTAGGGACTAGAATATGAACATTGCAGATTGAATACAACATTGTAGCTCATTTAAAGTAAGAGTCTCCAGGGGTGTTCATATAGACAGTCAGTACTGAGGCAATGATTTTAAAGTGCCATGGTGATGTTGGGCATTTCATTTAAAAATAACTACTTCATATAAACTTTTTGGTTTTGCTTACAAAATTTAAATTATTTCACCAATATGGTAGCTTAAACAATGTAAGTTTTTATCAAAATGTTTGCTCTAGTATGTAATTTTATAATCCTGGTCCTGATGTGCTAGCAACACTCCACCATCTAGTATAGAGATTATTATATTCCATTATGGTGTTGCTGGGCACATGTCTGCAAATACCATGATAGAAAGGCTTTCAGATCTCCAGCCTCTTACTTGCATAAGTTAAGTGCTCAAATACAACTGGGCCAGAATGAATAGCATTGGCATTTGCAACACTTTGCTTATATAGTGTACAAGTGTAGAAATATAGCTTTCAACCAGGTTTGTAGCAAACAACATAAACAAACAATTACATTCAAATATTGGGTATTTTCTACCTTAACATTATTACTAGTCTGTTCCCTTAAGCCTGTGAACTTTTTTACTGTACAACTTCAAGGAGGTTTTGTACCAGTGCTGTGTTTACCTTTGCATACAGTAGTAATATACTGCTTGTGAGTTTGATTCAATTAATATTTAGAAAAGTCATTATCACAGTAACAAATCTAGACCAGTTTGACGAAAGTCTTAAAAACCAAAAAAAACCCTTATGTAACTTGAAGCAAATATTTATTTAAGGTTTAGCAGTAGTTGTTTATAAATCAATTAATGCACCAATTAATTTAATGTGAACTCTCGCATGAATATATTAGAAAAGGACCCAATGTTATTAAATTATAGAGATGCTATAACGGAAAGAAATTATTCTCTAGTAAAATTATTTTGGGGTGGAGCTTCTGTAATTAGTAGTTTCATTTCAAATGATATCCACTAGATCTGATGATGGAATTAGTTTTTGCCATAACTTAGCAAGTCTCTTCATTAGTACAGGCAGGAAGGTTAATGTTTTCATTCTGAGTTTGAGGAAGTTTTAACATGTTAACTAAGACAGAATTTCCTAGAGTGTTTACAAAAACAGAAATCCCAGTCTGAACTACTCAAACACCCACCAACATTCAAACAAGCAAAATTATTAATGTAATTCAGAGAGCTTGATTAGGTAATGGATATGTAAACTCAGTTACAAGAAAATACTTATAGTTACATCAAGCTCTTGACTGACAGAAGCCATTGCACCTCTAAGTTACACTGGCTATAAACTGAACTCATCAATATTCAGTATTGTAGAGGAAGATTCAGACGTTATATGGCTACACATTTTTCACATGAGTCCATAGTTAAACAGACTTGCATTAGCAGCTTGTTATTTGTCCTGCACCTGCAGGTATATCAACATTTTAAATAAGGGTGTGGCAGGGTTTATATAAACCAAACACATAATATGAGCTGGTTACATGTGCCAGCATGCTGACCTCAGCCTTTGCATGGCTATCAAGTCAGCAAAACCCTTATATCCACCAGATCCTCAAGAAAGGCATTTTTTTTAAAAGCTGAAATGATCTTTTCCTGAAGTTGGAATTACTGTCCTTGGTAATGATAATACCCACACAATTTGCCTTGGCTATTTTTTCTCATTAATAACTTTAAAAAATTATTTTCAGATACTTCCGGGTATACCTTACCCTTGTTACAGCAGTCTGTAGTCAAGGTGAGCCCACTTCCTAGGCTGGGAGACTGCAGGGTGAATCCACTGCCCTGCAAAATCAGACAAGCTGCCGAAGCAGCAAAGGGTTTCCCTGGGCTTGAGGATGGAACCACACTGCCACCCTCAGCAGGACCAGCAAATCACCGTTAACACGAACATCTTCCTCCTTTCAAAAGGGAAAGGATGAAATTATCTTGATTTTACTTTCAGTGAGTAATAAACCCATCTCCAATCCACTGTGTGTATCACTATCATATACAGCCTTACACTTTTAGGAAATAAAAAGATGAAATACGCACACCAGTTACATTTCCTGTTCTCTGCTCAGGCTCCTAATATCTATGAAATATGAAATCTTCTTGAATATGGGAAGACAATAGGTACTGATGAACTGATGAGCAACTACAGTGGTAAGTAGTCTGTCTTAATTACTAATGAACAGCTGTGATTTGTCTTTTTCATAGATGCAGAATGATTGAAAATAAGTTAGAACTGAATTATTCCTCTTTTTCCAATGTATAAGCAAATGGAAAGAGTTAAATGCAGGAAAACAGGAGTCTAGTTAAATCAAGATAAACCAATATAGTGTAGTATTTATTTGATATTTAGATGTTACACTAGATGACTTGCTGATATAAAATACACTTTAGAAATCATTATCCTCTGTACTTTAAATAATATATATAAACTTATATTTAAGATAACTCGAGTCAGTTCAGCAGAGCACATTTAATTAAAGTATTCAATCAACTATAATTCCTTATTAGCATAACTATGTGCCAACACCTGTAAAGTACAAAACCTGCAATTTCAAAAGTGTTAAGTAATAGCTTTCAGTTATTTGAAGCCCAAATCCTTTTTCATCCCTGCAGTCTGTATATTTCTCTAGTGAATTATAAATTTCATGACTCAAAATAGTGCCTGTAGAGACTTGATTTCCTGTAAATGCTTATATCTGCTTCTCTCTGTAATGAATATTAGGGACTCTTCAGTAAGACATAAGCAGACATGTAGCAGTGTCAGAGGTGTAATCTATGAATAAGAGTGTGATATTTCAAAGCTGGGTTTTTTGTTGGTTTTTTGTTGGTTTTTTTTTTCATCCTGAGCTCACATTTTCATTTTCTTTCCATATCTGTGTCTTCCAAACTGATCAGAAAAGTAACACCCAGTAAGAAAATGGTCAGAACAGATTAAACTAGTATTTCAGCTTGGACCAAAGACCTCCAAATTCATGTTTGTGTCATACTGTAAACTGAAATTATATTAATACATATTAATACCAAAACAGGGGCTGTATTTTCATAATATTGTTTCTCATGTTAAATACTACAATTCCTATTTTCCAGCTGTTTACTGTCAGTCTAGAATCAAAAGTAGAATATTTTTGCCAGCTGTGTTGGTTTTCCAGGCTCCCGCTCCAAAGCAGAGCCACATAGTTTTTCTATGGCTTGGCAATTAGATTCATAGCCTTTAGTATAATATACTTAAAAAGCAGAAAGGAAGAATGCAGTACAGAAGCAGTGCTATAGAATAACAAAACCCCCCACAAGATAAAAAAAAGATTAGTGTTTGGAACACTAAAAACACACAATTTTTTTAAAAAAAGTGCTATTTTGAGGCTCTGAGCCTCAGGACTTCACATCCCGAGGACTGTTCATTTAGTAGTTTTGAACCAAATTCTTTATTGATTTAATTAAAAGAGATATTGAAGATAATTCATTCCCATTTAATCAATTATTGTGTGATTTTGAATCAATGTGGCATTTAAGACCACTGTAGATGTTGACTTGCATTAAACTGCTCTTGGAGATTTTTGTATGTCATATATATATATCTTTAAATCTTTCAATTGCCTTTGGCAGTTTCTGTTATCAGAATTATTATTTCTTCTAGGTTAATAGATAAGACATTCATATCTTTTGAATTAAAGCTACTCTCCATGCACTCCATAGGAAAATGAAAAATTATTTGAGCATAATTGCACATTTCTCACATGGTCTTTCTGAAATTTAAAACTCTTTAGCCCCCAGAATAATGTATATAACAGTTTTTCTGTGAAAATAAGGTCCATTGTTACACAGATTAAACTTTTACTCCTTACTTAAATAGGAACATGAGGAAATCCTCTTTCATGACCAGAAGTTCAGATACGTTAAACTATGATAGCAATTTGTCAGCTTCTTGTGAAGCTTTTAGAATGTGGATACTTAGGTTTAGGACTGGAAACCTAGTTTATATATTCTGTATTTATTTCTTTCTCTTGCCAGCTAGCTCTATTATCTACAATTTCAAAGCCCCAGATATTGAGGCATATGAACTCCACCAGTTACACAAGTAATTAAGCTTGAGGAAGGCCAGAACATCAGAATATCTCAAAATTCCTACAGAAAGGCCACATAGCTTATTTTGAGTGCATAGTTACTCAAAGTTCTTTTTTTTTATTTTTTTTTTTATTTTTTTTTTTATTTTTTTTCCCAAATGTGACAGCTTTTAAGACAGGGAATCCCAATTAAAAATAATTAAAAAATGCCATCACCTACTTAAAATGAGCTTGTGGAAGGTTTAACTTTGGCTTTTGTTTTAAACACTCTTTATGGGTTCATATTTGTACATAATGGGGCTCATACAAAGTATATTAATAAGGCAGATAGAAGTGAACATTACATTTTCATTTGATAAATTGAAAAGATCATCATTCAAGTGACATTTAAGAGGGTGTTAATGCCTTGCTGTTATTCTCCTTGCATACTTCTACTGTGTGAGTCTGACAAGTGCCTGCTAGAAATACTTTGTCCATGATTGTAACTAATTTTTAAAATCAGTAGCAGTGAATCCTTTTTCTGTTTCTAAGTAGCTACTAAGCATTAATAAATAGAGCATTGAAGTTTACATTAATATAAGTAGGAATTAGATTGAGTTAGTGCACAGCCAACTATAAAACCAAAATATTTCTTAGTTTCCTCAGCATAGTTTTAAAACTGTTAAGGGTATATTAATAGTAGGAACTCTTTTATGATTATACACGTTATATGTATTATAACACAGTGCTGAAAATAAAGGAAGAAGCAAAATAAGTTATTTCCTTTTACAAGCAAAAGAAATTTACATTTGTTTTGTTTTACAAGGTCTCCCTAAGATTTGACTCTCTAATGTAATGTATTCTATCAATATAGGGTATAGGAGAATAAACCAAACCATAAACAGATTAAGCTATGTAGTGTATGCTCAGAGCACAGTGCATTCCCTTTTGAGCTGGAAAAAGTATTTTGTGTCAAAGTAGATTTGCAGTACTTTATCACCAATTCTTTTAGCCTTGCTCAAATCACATAGGAGGGAGGGATTAAGAAGTAAAACTTTTGATGTATTAATTCTTACAGTTTTTACTATATCTTATGCAGAGTTAATGATGATAATATGATCATTACATCCATGGACATTGGTGACACCTTTTGATAGACTGAGCATGGACAGGAAAAAGTGGCACTTTTCTAATGATCAGCTCTTTCATGAGGACATAAGAAAGGTCCAGTAACCCCTACAGCTTCTCTCTCGGCAAGACAAGTCAACCTTCTCCCAGCAATTAATCTTTATCTCTAAGCACTCTATCACTCTATTACTATATCAACTTAGCATATTTGTCGGTCTGAACAGCTAGACTGAGCATCATGACTCACAGCTTTTCCTCATCTTGCTTACACCTGGGGTTTGTTAACTGTACTCCAATGTATTTATCTTACTCCACATCATATCCAGGCCAGAGAGCTCACAGTGAATAGCATTAATATTTTGTACAGCTCCATGGAGTAATGAGGATTGTGAAAGCTGCTTCTTCTTGTCTCAGTAACACACTTGTTGGAGGCTTTTTGTTATTGGTAGCTGAACAGGTAGCTGAACAAGATGAAAAATGAGCATTTCAGGCAAGTAAAAAAAACCTTATCAGACTAAGTCTTTTAAAACATCAGGAGACATCTCAGCCTTGGGCATATACATTTCCACCATCTGACTGTTAATAAACTGAAAACTTTTACATAATTTAGGACTAGCACAAGCCTGCCTGTTCTTGAAAGAATCAGTTAACTCTCCTGTCATTTCAGGCATTGACGCATCATACAGTGAAAATCAGTTACCCAAGATAATAAAATCCACTGTCTTCATTTCAGCTTTCTCATTAATTTAATCTAAATCTTGAGAACTGACAGTATTCTGGGCATAATGAAAACATAAGTACATAAGCCAACAAAGTTATAACAAATGCATCCTTGCTGTTGTGAATCAACTGACAAATGATACAACAAAAAATATGTGCTTCTCAAAATAACCTTTAAATAAACAGGGGTTTCAGATGAAGGTGCCTTGTTCCTGGGGAGGTTTCACCCTGGAGTGCTTTATCACTTTATGGGAGTAATAAAAGTTAGCATAGTGCCTGAAAGCCGTGATCCAGCCTGAAGATGTTTAGGTGCAAGATGCATCCTGGCTGCCTTTAACAGCATCTCTCAGTGTAATAGAGTCATGGTGTTTCAGACTGAGAGATATGTAGGAGACCCCAGTTTCAGTAAGAACATGCTTTGATTTCAGCATATAAGTATTTCTACAAGAGGTCAGATGACTATTAAAATAACCCATTAAGCCTCAGTGATTTCTGTGAAGAAAAGCAGCAAGTAGTAAAATAAGAAGTTCATTTGACAAGTAAAAGCTTATCAAAAGGAGAAAAATTTTAACTCAAGATGGGTCTAAAACAAAATGAAGACATCCAATACTTAAAAAAATAATTATAGTGTGTTATGTGTGACTCTTACTACAGGTAACATTCAAAGAAGTCTTTGTGGACAGGATAGGATAGGAGAGGAAATCTAAATGTAAACCATTTTATATTTTCATTAGTTTCTGCTCTGATAGTCTGGAATGGCTTCAGAGTATGTAACCCTCAGATCACTGAATACTATTATAATAATTTGAAATGCAACTATTAATGCAGTCTATAGTAGGTGGAATTTTGTGGACAAGCATTCCTTTTTGAAAGTAGACCTCACCAAGTTATTGGAACATTCATTGACTCATCCTCTCTACTTCCCACAAAATTTAGTGAGGAAACTATTTTTTTTTCTAAAAATTACTAAAGAGGAAGCATATTTCATGGTGCTACTTTCATAGTTCCATTGCATTCAGTGGTACACAATAATGAAATAGAATTGTTTATTGTACTTTCAAATTGATGCTCTCCCATTAGTGGATTTTGAAAGTCCTCAACTTTGTACATGTTTGATGTGGGAAGATTTAAATCAAATCTATAGATCAGTGGGTATTTTCTCATGTTTTGCTTTGCATTTAGCTTAGATACAAAATAGTATTATTTGATCTCATTTTCAGGTCCTCATGCAATACTGTGTTTACTCCAAACTTATTTGGTCAGTATTCCAAGCATTTGCACTTAACATTAGTACGTCCAAACTAATGCCCATTAAATTCAATGTAATAAAATTAAAAATGGAGACATTTTGTTTATGATATACCACACTGCCAAGTGCTTTGTAGATCAATATGATACTTAAGTGGTAAAGCTAATATTGGCTTATTTATAAGGCTTACGTGTTACTGGGCAAGCATATCAAGCCTCTTAAATCTCACAGCCAGTCTGCTGATCAGAACAATGTATCTCCAGGAATCCCTGGGATACTGTAAATTCAGTATGTTATTCTATTATTCTTGGCATTCCAGCTATTGAAATTCATTACAGATTACAAAGTTGTTTAGTCAGTGCTACAGATGTTGCAACAACTCTAAAGTTACGAACTGTAAGAAAAATATACAAAATACCCAACTTACCCAGCATGGGCTCCAATATAGATACAGAGGGCTAAATGCATAGGGGAGTCAAATGATTTCTTATGGTGAGCATCCGGATTTTTTGTGTTCAAGGAGTCTTTTCTGCAAGTTGTTCTCTGAAACAATTTCATTACTCTTTACCAGCCTGAGGATGAAGTCAGCTGATTTTCCGACCCATGAATGGCTCTATTCAAAGACTTAAGCTTTGGGTTAATAATTGAGCTGTCCCCTTCTGGGACTGGCTCAAGGGCAGGTGGAGGGTTTGGTGTCTCAGGGCTCCCACTGCTGCAGGGAGTGTAAAGGGGTCAAAGGTTTGTCAGGAGCTGGCTTTTGGGAGGACAGGGCAGCTCTGCTTCTGTGCATGGGTACAGACTTGCATTAGCCAGCTGCAGTTAAACTAGTACAGCCCTTGATGAGGGTGCAGTAACTCCAAGAGAAAATTAATAAACTGAGAACCATAGGCACTCTGAAGGACCAGTATAGTCTTTAGAATAAACTAGCGTAAGTTTTAGTTTTATATTAACGTGTTTTAATGACAGCCTTAATATTTTGGGCTATGGCAATTAATTTTTAGCACTGTCATTTACTTGACTGTCTACAACAGACACTACCATACTGTTCATGGCCCAGGGACTGTTTCAGGCAATCTGGAGTCCCAGTGACTGCCACTGTTCATGGCTTCTGTATGGAGAAGGATGTGTGTTGCCCAAGATTTTCAAATGCATTCTAACTGCCTTAGAGGCTTGAAATTGAGACAGGTACTGAATTCCCACTTTCTTAAGATACTGTTTTTCAGACTTCTCCATCTGAGCACTGAGAACTGAAAGGGGTATCAGTACATTGATGCTTTGAGTTTTCAGACATAATATTTTCATTCTAATTAAATTACGACTTGCAAATGGTGGGAACTTGAAATAGGTTTTAAGAAGTAGGTAGAAATAAATCCCTAGAAATTTGTTTCCTAATGTTGTCCATCAGAGAAAAACTCTGCGTGGAGTACTTTTGGGAATAACAAACAAGCATCAGCATTGTTTCTATGCCAATTGGTAATAGAATTGTCTGTGAAGCTGTTTTCTCAGTTCTAATGCTATGAAATGCCACATGGGACCAAACTTGCTGATTCTCCTACTTGCAGCTGTTCTGCAATAGAAACAATCAGGGACAATTTTCCACTGGGTTTCAGGCTTCTTTCTGCTTGACTGATGGAAGATAAACACTATACATTTTACAAAGTTATTTCAAACGAGATATAGGGGGGAGGTACCCCAGAGCTCACTCGGCACATATTCTTAACTTAAAATTGGATCAGCATTCAGTATTAACAGGAAATACAGGGTTTTATATTTGTCTAATTAAGCCTGCCCACAGATGCAGTAACAAATAGCCCACAGACGCGGTAAAAAATAAAATCTTTAGGCAATAACAGTAGCAGAAAGCATTCAACAGTAGCCAAATATGATCCTCTTTTTTTTTTTTTTTTTTGTAATGGACAAATGTGTTTTTCCTCTCCTGTTTTGGGCCTCAGATCTTCCTATGTTCTGTGTGATGGGGGAGAGCTTCCAGTGTAGTCACAGCAGGTACATGGTGTCAAAATAATTTCTTGCAACAACATGTCAATAACTAAATTAAAAATTAGTTAACAAAATAAGGTTAACAAAAAATGACAAAGGTTGAGGGTTTAAACTACAAGATTTAGACTAGATTTAAGGAAGAATTTTTTTACAATGAGCTTAGCAAAACACTGAAACAGGTTGACCACAGAGGTGGTAAATGCTCCATCCCTGGAAACGTTCCAGGTCAGGTTGGACAGGGCTCTGAGCAACCTGATCTAGTTGAGGATGTCCCTGCTCACTACAGGGGGGTTGATCTGGATGACCTTTAAAGGTTCCTTCCAACAAACTAGTGTATGATTCTGTGAAAAAGAAAACAACACAGCTTACTTCTGACATGAACTGAGACTGGCATGTTCTAGGAAGCAATATCCTTACTGAGGATCCTTATTGCTAGAAGGTGCAGAGTTGGGCTTTTCAGTTTTTGGCTTAACAGTTGTCAATTCTTTCATGCCAAAAAGCAGCACTAATAGTTGAAACTGAAGTCATCAAAGATCATCTACGTCTCTTCCTCCACAGCTTAGACCAAGAATACCATATTTTAGTACTGGTATTAGTGAACCTTTCAGGAAGGATTTCTCATATCCTAGCTACAGTTAACAATTTCTGACAGCAGATCTTAAACTCTTTCAGAAGTTGCTTCTCCTAACACAGTCTGGGATGAGAATCACATTCCCTAAGTGGTTTCCTTCATCTTGCATTGTGTTGAATGGTGTTTCCGCTAAGAAAGTGGTATTTTCATCTATCTGCAAGCTGCAGGCATAGCCTTTAGTGAAAAGTCAGACAGGAGAGTAACGTCTGCAAAACTAACATTTTTCTTCTAGTGACTCCTAGAAAGCCTTGAACAATATAACCTGAATATACAGAGAATATTTTAACATCAAATAGAGATCAAGGTGGATATTTCTACCCAGGACTGCTGGGATCTGACATGGAAAACAAGGCAATAAGCAAGAAGTTTTATGCAAGCTCTGCTACAGAGGGGTGAAAAAAAAAAAAAAAAAAAAGAAACGGTGGGAAGTGCTGTCACCGATTTTTGTCTGGCAGGGATCACTCACCGCCTCTCTCTCCAAACACGCTAGAAACTGAAAAGCGGTGTGAGAGTAGGCTTAAGATAGCAATAGCGGCATTGGGGGGGGGGGGGGGGGGGGGGGTCCCCTTTCCCCCCCCCCCCCGGGGGGGGGGGGGCGCCACCCCCCCCCCCCCCCGGGCGCGCCCCCCCCCCCCCGGGGCCGCGCGCGGCCACGGCGGCGCGGGGGGGTGGCCGACGGAAGGCTTTTCCACTTGCCGCCCACGCCGGGCGTGGGCGGGTTCGAACCCTCGGTCCCGAGGCGCGGCGCCCCCAGTCTGCGGCAGGCTGCGAAGCTGAACGGAGGCGACTCTTTGCCCGCCGCGCTCCGTCTTCCGCGGCGGAGAGGCCGTGGCTGCAGGTAAGGCACGTTGGTACCTTCCCTGCCAGTGCCCCAGCACTGCTCCTTTCCTGGGGGTAGTCCTGCCTTCCCTTTTCTTTCCTGCTCGATTGTTTTCGTTAAAAGAATGTTAGTTTTTCCTCTTTGATGCATTATTAAGATGCATCCTACTGGATTAAAATATAACAGAATAACTCAAATTACTATGAATGGAAGAAAGTTATTCTTAGAAGTGAGTTTCCCCCAAAAAAAGCCTGCAAAAACTTGTTCTTAAAGACAGTAAATGGCATAGGGACAAACTATCTCAGAAAGATAATTTAGGCACCATCTCCTATTTAGCCATCTATATCTGCACTTCTCACCTCAATAAAGTATGTAGATGAACAATGCTGAAATAGGTGTACAACATTTGAATGAAAATAGGTCATGTTGATTAAATCTGTTGTTGAGCATTGAGTCATGATGAAAGTAATGGTGGATTAAAAGCAGGTATTTTATTTGTCTAGCAGGATTTTTTTTTTTTTTAATTATAAAAATAAATCACCTTCCAGTATAGATAATTTCAGTGTCTATTCACTCTTCATAAATAGGGTTCTTAAAAGTTGTTCTTCATCACAACAAAAGTTAGGGTAATTCTAATGACTGTCATAGAATAAAACTAAAGCAGTATGTACTTAAAGGCATGGAAGATCCTGAAACAGTCACACACCACATGGAAGGATTAGTTAAGTCTTTATTAGGACAAAAAAAAATTAATAATTTCTGAAATACATCTTTTAATGAAAAATGCCATGTTCCTTCAAAGCCCCACTTGGGATTTCCTCTTAGACTGAGTTTTTGCTGCCTTTGAGCTCAGTTCCACAGCTCAGTCAGAATAACTCCTCTCACTTCAGCCTCGACAGGTACAAAAGTGTGTAGCTGAGTGCAGGATGCTGAGCTTTGATAGAACATTTATATTATTGTGTAGTGATTAAAAGCATTTGTTCCTGTGATTATTGCTTATTAATGTTTCTACTGAGTAATTTTAATTACAGTAATTTGTGACTGTTTGTTTCTAATACAAGACCTTTCTAGACTGTAAAGAAACCTCTAAACTGCTCTCGTAACTGATTTTCTCCTTCCTAGTCTTTTATCCTGTTGCACTGCTTAAAATGGTTAGTTTGTGGATCTCTTGGTTATGGGACACTAATTCAGTGAGGAATTACACACCTTAGACTCAACGGTGAAGTAGCTGTTTGGTGACTAAGTGCCCTGAGAAAAAACAGTTTCTCTGAAGGTTTACAGACATGCAGAACAGTTGAAACAGGAAAAATCTATGGTTTAAAAATTTAATTTGCATGGAAAACAAGGCATAGTGGGGTATATTTCCCCCCTTTCATCCCCATGTCCAAGAAACAAGCTTTTGCCATTGCAAACCAAATTAATTGCAAACCAAGGGGCTGATTCCCTGTCAAAAATCTGAGGCACATTACAAGATATTCAGTGAGAGAAGATGGATATCATTAAGCCTGATATGCTACTGCAGGGATATTATTTTTCCTTCACAGCCTCCAGCATGTGCTCGGTGACATAGTGAGATGTCCCTCATTCTCCCAGGGGCTGCATAGAGGGAAAGCTAAGGGCAGAGTAGTTGGGTCTTGGATAGTTTCTACAACATAAGAATGTTTGAGTGAAGCTCACAGACATGAGGGTCTATGTTAGGAGACTCTCCTCTAGGATAAGAGCTGGAGATTTGAGCCTTGTTAATTTCCATAATGAATGATAATTTAAGATGGCATCAGAAAGATAGGATTTCTCTTGTCTTTCCAAATCAAGTTGTTGCTTTCTTAATCTGAACTAGCATATTCTATCCAACTTTCTGGATTTTCAAACTATTTATATCATACCTATTTTGATAGTGCCCAAACAAAACTGTGGCTCCATTTTGCTAAGGGCTATAGAAAAAAAGTTAACCCAGTTTGTGTAACTAGTGAAATATGATGTGCATCTGCTTTCAATCCAGACTTGTGGGTGTCCTTTAGAAACCTGGTGACCTAAAGTGCTCACCCAAGCAGCTCTCCAGGTCTCAGCTGGGAGATGGGAGACCACCCAAGCCATCAGTGTTAGCCATGTGAAAGCTGTTTGCACCTCCCCACAAAGTAAAAACTCTTTGTTAAGGTGCTTTTGAGGTTTCATTAATAATTTCCAGCCTCTGAAGGTTGCCTACCTCTTTGACTAGACTCAGATACATTCATTCTTGAAACTGCATGAAAACTGAACACCTCTCTGCTCTTTGTGCTCTGGTGTAGCCACATGAGTGGGCTATGACTAGTGACTGTCAAACATAGACTGGTGTGCTTGAATGTCTGTGGGACTGGGTGTGGGAAAGTCTTGCAGTGTAAGCATACACCTTAAAAAGCCAGTGAAGATCTTGGATTTGAGAAACCTATAGTTTGGTGCAAAAGGACTCAAACATTTGGAGATGTATGTAGAGGTGCACCTGAATAGATATTAGAACTTGGATGTACAGAGTAAAAGGTTTAAGTAAAGATGTCTCTATACACATATAAACAACTATGAACAACCCAAAAAACTTCTGATTAATTTGGTTAATTACTAATAGCAGTAATCATCAGATGTGGCTCTAATGCCACTGATTTGCTGTGTTTTGGATGTCAGCTATCTAAAAGTGTATTTAGGAACAAGGTGTAGATAGTTTTTTTAATCCATTGTCTTTTTTACTAGAAAGTAGCCTGTGTCGCACACTTTTCTATAGATTTTTGAAAAAATATGAGCAGACCTTGTAATGAATGCTATATTTAAGCAGCTGCATGAACACATTATTTTATTCAAGCCTATTCTGTGAATGTCTCTTACTACATCAGTTTCTGTACAGTGTTGAATTTTTTTCAGTTTAGCATTATGCTTGTTGGAAATAGGATATCTGATACTTGTTCCATGAAGATAACTCCTAGAATTGTTATGAATCTTGTTATAAATCTGAAAATGATTTTCCAGAAAAACTGTATAGTATTATCAACATTGATGACAGTTAGCTTATTCCCCAACTAACCCAACATAAATAGCAAACTATTTAAAATGCACAGAGTGAAGCCTACAACAGATGATCATATAAAATAATTCTATTATAGGTTATGTAAATTACTCTAAGGCTTTCGTGTTTATGAAGTTCATAATGCAAAGAACTTGGTGAGAAATACTGACCTCAATCTAGAACAGCAAAAATCTCTGTTAGGTGGTATGAATGTACATAATACTGTATTAGCAACATACTGCTAGTACTTATGCCTCTTGTGGTTAGAAGTACTGCTATTACAAAAAAACAAACCCCAACAAAAAACAATAAAAAAAAAACAAAAAAAAATAATTATTTGACCTGCCTTATGATATTCCAGTGTATTTTTAGGTTAGTGGTTGTACATGTTGGATTGCATATTATCTGGGATATTGAAATATATCACTGCACTGTTGTGCAGTAATATATTTCTTTT
>JAOEGS010004256.1:0-10386 GCA_025447755.1 Corythornis vintsioides
GCTCGGGCAGGGGGGTTGGACTAGATGAT
The DNA here is from genome assembly GCA_025447755.1 of Corythornis vintsioides. Taxonomy (NCBI): domain Eukaryota; kingdom Metazoa; phylum Chordata; class Aves; order Coraciiformes; family Alcedinidae; genus Corythornis; species Corythornis vintsioides. The sequence goes on from JAOEGS010004256.1 coordinate 30, forward strand.
CTTCTAGGTCCCTTCCAACCCCTAATATCTATGAATCTATGAATCCATCAGTGGGCAAGCGTGAGCTTGCTTCCCTTCCAACTCAGTCTCACAGTTTAAATGCAGGAGGATGTTTGTTACACCTCAGTTCATATCAGGGATGCCCTGGTAAACTACAGCCATAGGAACAAATTCAGTTCTCTCCTATTTAATCCCACCTTCCCTAGTACCCCATCCTTGTAGACATAGACTGCTCTTCAGTGTGTCTACCTTTGGTGCAGCACATTATGAGGGGGAAATGTGAGGTGTGGATAGTCTAAGAGACATTTTCACAGAGGGACTGAAGTTCTAATATATACCTATTTCATGCAAGAACTTCCCACCACAGACCCTTCTGTGGAACACAAGAAAGTAAGATGGAGGCTTTTACTTTTTACAGTTAAGGGCTGGAGGTTTGGCTAAATAATGATCCTTTCTCCTGATTTCTAGAGCATCCTCTACTGCATTATACTCATACAAATCTTCCTGGGTTTTAGGGATGTAACAGCCTTCAGATTATTTCTCCAATAACACCCCCTAGAACCCCAGTAGCATTAATCTGTCACCTCTGCTTAGGGAGATGATCCAGATTTGAGTTGATTTTATATCAATTATTTTTAACAACCAAAACCATAGAGAAATGGTAATGTCTTGTCTTACAGTAAAGTGTTAAGACTGATGAACTGCCAGCACTCAAAGTTCTGACCATCGATTGATAGACTATACATAAAGGAAACACTCTCTGGAGAAGAAGAAATATTCTACAAGGATGGAATAACATCAAAGTTATGATCTCTCACCAGTTCTGCAAGAGAAAAGAAAAACATGCTGGCACATGGACCACTTCATTCTCTGACCCTTTTTTTCCTAGGGGCATGAGCTCACCGTTGACACACTGATTTTGGGATTAAGGACAGAATGAAGTGTACTACATTAATTAGCAGCTCATATTTATGTTTTAAAGATTTGGATCTGAATTTTAATTTCTACAGTTAAAATGTCTTGTTGGTGCTTCAAGGACAGACAACATCAGTGGAAAAGGCAAGTACAGAGATAGCAGGGTACAGAAGCTGTATGAATCAAGAATCCTGCAGTGATCTGCTGTATGACCAGGGACAAATACTGTCCTTCTTTACAGCATTTCTTTCCTGTTGTAATTAAAGACTGTGCTCACCAAAATGGTCACTTTCATACAAAACAAGCAACTCCTGCAATACAAGTAACAGCTGAGAACCCAGTTCATAAAAATTGAAACCCTTCTAGATAATTTGCTCTACAACTAGGGCTCTTCTCTTTTCACACATGAAATACCCTTGTCACCATTTTAGTTGGAAGGATAATGCAAGCTTCCAGCTATCTGCTACAAAAAGTGTTTAAAGCTAAATAAAAATGACAGCAATCTACCTCAACTTCAGAAAGTCATATTAGACCCCCTGGCTTGTATTTCACCATTATATTAGATAAGCCTTATTCTAAATGTTGGCTTGCTTCTGGTAGCCTGTACTGCTTAAGAAATGGGAGGCACTGAGGTAAGAGGCAGCTCTTTTCCACCTACCTAAAGAAGTTAAACTCCCCACTCTGTAAATCTCTACTCCTTTCAAGACATACTCAAAGCAAGAGGGGCCAGGTTAAAAAATGGTCTTCTTATAACTTAAAGTTCAAGCTCTATTCTTAAACATCTGAGATAAATTAATTCTTTAAGTACTTTTAATAAACATATTTCCCTATCTTACAAGTTTCTACATCTGCAGAATACAAAGAAAACTTTGCATAATGGAAATGGAACACCAAGTCAGGCTGGGATACTGAGGTTAAACAAAACATCTGCTTCCATAGTACACAGGTATTCTGAGCTTTCTCTTACCAGGGAGATCTAGAAGGCACCCACTCCTTTGCAATTTTAATCGCCAAGCCCATCAGCACAATACACTTACAGTTTGTTGTCAGGAGTCATCAAAATCCCAGAGCTCAGGAGCACCCTTAGATGCATTCACATGAAGTATAGGCAAACTGTACCACCACAGCCTGGCTCTGCAAGGATACATCCCCTCATTGTCTTGGCTCCTACATTACTCCTTCCCCCCCCTTCCTTCACAGAGCTATGGCTTCTCACCACACACCCACCAGTTACTCTGCAGCTAAGCTCTGCAACCCCAAATCATTGTATAAATGACTACATCTGTGGTCTTAGTGAACCCTTACTCTAGATGCATTAGGCATAGTTTTGCAGCCCTTGGGAAACCAGCAGCAGCAACAGCTCCTTCTTCTTGCATTACCAATAGATAAAGTTATTTGAACAAAAATAAAATTCACTTACATTGTGTAGTAAATCATGCAAAATGTTCTGCTTGCTGTTTTCTGCTCCCGTGTGTCTGGAGCTGCCTTTTTATTTTATAAAGCTTCACATCACAGGTATACAGAAGAGACAACATAAGAGCTGTAAGAAGATCAAATAGCTAAAGACATGCTGAAGATTAAAGTGGATAATACTAATCTCAGACTTCAGATAGCTAATATTGCCCAAACAGTGATTACACCATTTTTGGAACCATCCACCATAGCCTTACTATATAAGGGGAATCTGGGATTTCATATGTGCCAGGTATCCCGATTTTCTCCTAAGCAATATAAAAATGTTTAAAAAAAAAAAAAAAAAAAAAAAAAAAAAAAAAAAAAAAAAAAAAAGTATAAAATAAAAAGCAGCAGCCTTCCTTTTCATAGAATAGAAGGGGTTGGAAGGGAGCTCTGGGGATCAGCTGGTGCCACCAGATCAGCAGGAGCACCCAGAGCAGGGCCCAGCAGTGCAGTGTCCAGGGGGGTTGGAATCTCTCCAGAGAAGGAGACTCCACAGCCTCTCTGGGCAGCCTGGGCCAGGCTCTGACACCCTCACACCAAAGAATTTTCTCCTCCCATTGAAGTGAAGACTCCTGTGCTCCTGTTTGTGACCATTGCCTCTGTCCTCAATCCTATCCCAGGGTATTTTCCTAGCTTTGCCTCTTCTTTCCTGGGGACTTCCAGCATTTTTTCCACTACGAAGCAGAGTCACATTTTGGGGTCTGGAAAAAAACCTGGGAGCAGGAGGAAAACTCAACATCTTCCCCCACTGAAAAAGGCAACCCCTGACCCTTTCTCCTCTGGTCAATTAATACAAAACTGCTAATTAGGCTTCCCAGCTACCCACCTCACACCCTTCCCTTGGCCAGCAGTTTTCTCCCCACCCTTGCACAGGGATTTTCCAGCCTCTCACTAAATGAAAACATCCTATGAAACAGGCCAAGGGAGGGTTTGCCAACAACTCCAGCTTCTGGATCTTGGTGATCTATTTAATTTCAGCCACAGAAACTCAAAACCCAGAGAGGGACCTTTGCCAAAGGGGCAGCACCCCGGGGTAGTTTGAGGCATTTTGCCCCATCTCTGCATTGGCTCTCCCTGCTCAGAGCGGGGGGAAAACCCCTCCTGGAGCAGGTTCTGGGCATCTCAGTGTCTCCACATAGACTTGCTGCCCATGGGGATGGATCTCAGGCATGCTGAGGGGGGAGAGCCTGTTTATTTGTGTCTGTTTATGTCTCCACATCCCGGCTGTTTGTTGGTCCGGGCTGCATTTCCCTCCACATATGTCTCTGTGGCTACGTGCCTGCTTGCGTAGGAGAGTTTCCCTGTGGCTTTTTGGTGCCATTCCCAGGCAGCTCAGACAGTAAAAGACACACTCTGCAGTGAGAAATTAATAGACAGCAAAGGAAGAAGAAGTGGAACACCAAGGAAGGGTTAATTTGCAGGGAAAAGTCAAACAGGAGGGAGGGATGCCCCAGAGGGTCTCTTTGATGTCTCCTCCCAGACACCTAGGAGGGAGCAGATGGAGAGCTGGGATTGCACAAGAGGCACCCATAGCCAAGAAGGCTGAAAGGGAGAAGCACAGGGAGGCAAACACATTGCAGGTGCCTCACTGGATGGCTTTCAACCTCCATCTCTTTCTTTCAAGTGTGTTTTCCCCTCACCTTTTTCTGGCATCTAAACCAAGCAGCATCTGGAGCAGCAAACTTGTCTCCCAGCATCTGTATGGCTCAGAGGAGCACCATGCCCATGACACTGCTGTCACCAATCCCAGGACTCCTCCAGTTCCTCCCCCAGTGACTCCCAACACAGCAACATCCAAAGCAGCCAACTCTGCAGCTCAGACACTGAAACAAGACAAGGACACCTCACCCAGGGAGCAGTAACAGCCCCAGAAGATAACCCTTGGTGCATCTGTACTGCAGGAACCACCTTCTCCCAGGCTACCACCAGACCCAGCACCACCAACCTTGCAGGCACCTCACCAGCCAGTTCCTCAAGCACCTTGGTACAACAGTCAACAGACTCCACCAGCCCAGAAGCTTCTCTCTCCCAGGGGTCTGGTATAAGAACACTCACCTGGCCCTCAGGTCCCACCCACCTTGATTGCTGTGAAACACCTGAGAGTGCCTGACCTTGCTAATGAGGGTTAATGAGTTAATGATTCATCCAGCCTTCAGCCTCCTTAGGAGCTTCCCTCTCCCTGTTCTGACAGGCTGGGCAGCTCTAATGGATATACAAGAGGATTTCCAGCTGCTCTGGGTGCCCAATGCCAGTCTGATGGTCCCTCCATGCTGTATTCTGGGGCTGTCCACAGCTCATGCCCCAGTTGCCATTCCTGGGTGCCCCTCTGCACATGAGTGTGCAAATCGTGCCTGCTCACCCCCACCAAAGGTAGTAGCAGCCACCAACATCCTCCATGGGTGGGCTCAGCCCCATAGCAGACAGATTCCCTTTTCACAAAGAGATTTAACCATTCTGACTCCAGATGATGCTCAGTGGCCAGACTTTCACCTTCCAAATTCCTTATAGTGGCAGCAGGCTATCAGGGAGCTGACCATGGGCTGCAAGTGGAAATGAGCTCCCAGAGCAGTCTGCAGGCACCAAGCAATGCCAGCTTCCAGTGTCTGCCCCCAGCCACACCCCCACACCCCATGCTGGGTCACCCCAGCTCTGCCCCATCAATCTGCATGTGGAGACCAGCTCGTGGCAGGGTGAAGATGCTGGGCAGGGTTTGCTCCCCTTGCACAAACTCCCCCAACACACCCCAGGCTCTCCATCCTCTCCATTTCCAAGCAGATCTTTAAGTTCAAGCTCTCCTCACACCCCACCCACGAGGGTTCCATTCCCTCCACAGCAACCCACACACCAAGAATCACTTGGGTTTATCTCCACAACAAAGCTCCCAAGAGGGGTCCCATCCATTACACTCCGATCAGCACCCCTCTTTGGTTCATTTCTTTAACAAATCTTCCCTGTGCATCTTGGTGGAAACAGCCCAGAGATAATAACAGCAGATATGCATTGACCTATGGGATTCCTGAAGTGATCAAGCTGTCAGATACTGGAATAAATCTTTCTCGTGGGTTGGGGATTAAATCAGCGAGTGTTCGCTGCTGTGGCTTCTTATTTATTTCTCTTCTCTTAAATTGCATTTCCCTTCCCCCCATGAAAAGCACTTGCTGCCTACAGCTGTAAATTACCACAAACCTTTATGGTAAGTTTAGACACTGAGTCTCTTAACCTTGCAAACACCTCTTGTTTCTCTTAACGGTCCCTGAAAGCTCTGGGGAAAGAGAAAGCGAAAGGGGGAATGTGATTTGGTGGTAAACACACAGCCCAGTATTGCCCAACAGTGTGACCCAGCCCAAAGGTCACCTAAAACACATGGACTGGGTGTGTAACTCTGGGTTGTGTCATTGAGCAGCTTCATGACTGGAGCATTTCATCTCTGCATCACCCAACCCTACCTCTGGCACTACTTATCCACAGCCTCTTGGGGCTCAGGATGGTCTGTGCCCTGCAAAGCAGGAGCTAAAGGCACTGGTCTCAGACATAACCTCATGGTCTTCCCCCAAAATGGAGCATTTCCCCATTTACTGTGGCAGGGGCTGTGTCTGGATATCTGGGCATCAGGCAGCAGCTCTGGGATGTGGGTAGAAGATCATCATAAGAGCTACAGAGCAATGCCAGGTTAGCTCTGGAAGGGTGGATGGAGAAATGTCCAAAGGGTGGTGGGTCTCTAGTGACTATTCAGCAGAACTTTTATGACATGGAGAAATGTATTATCCTTTAAAATATATATATAGATAATAAAATGAACAAAACAAAAAACCAAGCCACAATAACATAAAAAAAGAAACCACCAAACCCACAGAAGTGTGAAATTTGCTGTGAAATGATCACTCTTCTGGAAAAGATTTTATATTTCAAGTGATTAAGTCCCAGTTTCAGGGGAGTTTCCTCCCTAACCCCCTGATGTTCCTCTATCTCCCAGGGTGAGCTGCTCCAGGTTCCTATGAATTAGCAAAGCAGGTGCCTCCAGTTTGGTCTGTGTGGAGGTGGCTGAAGACACCCAAAGGCTCTAAGACTCTGCTCTCCCTCCAGCATCTCCTGCCCATCTTCCCACAGCTGCCAGCACCTGCCAGTGGTTTCCAGCCCACTGCAGGCAGCCAGCCCTGCCCAGAGGATGGGACTGGGAGATGGGATCTCAGTAAGCTGGGTGAGACACACCAGACACCACGAATCCAGCAAAATGGGTTTGACAGACGGTGCTGTTGAGGTGCAAAAAGATTTGCAGCAGTGCATGTCATAGAATCATAGAATTGTTTCAGTTGGCAGAGAGAACCCTTTCAGATCATTGAGTTCTTCCCCCAGCACTGCCAGGGCACCACTGCCCCATGGCCCTCAGCACCACAGCTCCATGGCTTGGAAACCCCTCCAGGGGTCACAGGGACTCCACCCCTGCCCTGTCAGCCTGGGACAGACCTGGACAACCCTCAAGGGGAAGAAATTGTTCCTCAGCTCCAACCTCAGCCTCCCCTGGGGCAACTTGAGGCCAGTTCCTCTTGTCCTGTCCTTGTTCCTTGGGAGCAGAGCCCAACCCCCCCTGGCTGCAGCCTCCTGCCAGGAGCTGCCAGAGCCAGAAGGTCTCCCCTGAGCCTCCTTCTCTCCAGGCTCCACCAGCCCAGGTCCCTCAGCTGCTCCTCCCCACACTCCTGCTCCAGCCCCTTCCCCAGCTCCATTGCCCTTCTCTGGCCACACTCCAGCCCCTCAGTGCCCTGCAGGGAGTGAGGGATCCTGTCCTACAAGGAGAAATAATCCCATCAGCTCTGACACGGCAGAGGCTTCACACTACCAGACTGTGCCACAGTCAGATGCAGGCTCCACAGGCCAAACCAGGCTGGCAGCCAGTACATCAGTGCTGAGATTGTCAGAGTGATAGCAAGCCCAAATGTGGCACATTAGCTTGAAAACAGCTCTGCTCTAGGCTGGGGAAAGCAATCAGGAAAGAGAGCAGCTCGTCACACGGTGCCTCCTGCTCCTCCAACACCAGCTCCCCTCTCCCTCCCTCCGCAATTTCCACTTGAGGAAACTTTGTTTGCATATGAAGCAACAGTTCTTGAGTCACCTCCAAGCCTATTTGCACCAGCCGGTGGTGTTTGGGGCCAGCTCTCCTCCCTCCCCTGTGCCAGACGTGCTTCCAGCCAGATGCCACTGCATGGAGGGAGAAAGAGAGATGGAGGAAGGCAGGGACTGATCACAGCTAGGTGGTGGTTTAGGGTTATACAGACAAAAATCGCTGGTGACTTTTTAATTCTTCCTGAAAACAACTTTCTGAATCCCACCCCAATAGATTTCCACCCATGTACTCACCAGGACCTCAGACAATTCCCAGGGACCTGCAGAGCCAGCAGCATCCTCAGGGCCAGTCTCCGGGACAGCTTTTCTGTTAGAACCAGTAGTGGTTTGGTTGGAAGATATTTCCAAGATTCATAGATTCATAGATATTAGGGGTTGGAAGGGACCTAGAAGATCATCTAGTCCAACCCCCCCTGCCAGAGCAGGGGCACCTAGACCAAGTCACCCAGGAACAGATCCAGGATCATGGAGTCCAACCCTTCCCCCAGCACTGCCAGGACACCACTGCCCCATGGCCCTCAGCACCACAGCTCCACAACTTGGAAACCCATCCAGGGGTCACAGGGACTCCACCCCTGCCCTGGGCAGCCTGGGACAGCCCTGGAGGGAAAAGATTGTTCCTCAGCTCCAAGCTAAACCTCCCCTGTGGCAACCCGAGGCCATTTCCCCTTGTTCAGTCTCTTGTTCCCTGGAAGCAGAGCCTGACCTCTCCTGGCTCCAACCTCCTGAATTTCAGGGAGTTGTCAAGAGCCAGAAGCTCTCTCCCTGAACCTCCTTTACTCCAGGGAGAAAAGTTCTTGGTGCTCAGCCAAAATCCTGCTACTGTAGGCAAAAACCTCCCCCAAATTACCTGAAGACACAGATGCCTTGGGCTTCTTTGGACTGTAATTTTTTTTGTAAGCTGCAACGTCCAGGCTCCCATCAGACCTTGCTGAGTCCCAGGGACAGTCATCCTGCTGCGGACCTGGCTGCAGCCCCCTCTGTGTCCCTGTGAGAACACTTCAGGCCCTCATTTTCCAAAGCCCCTGGCAATTTTAGGTGCATTCATCTCTGACTGCCCCCAAGAGAGGCATGAAGTTCAGCCACAGCTGAGTGCCTCCTCTTTAGAAATCTGGCAGCTTTACCAACCAGCTGAGCCCTTTTTCATGGGCAGCAGCAGCAGCCCAGGCGCCCTGAGCAAGTCCTGCTAATCTAAGCACTGTCTTGTCCTTGGCCAAGAGCTCTGTGAGAGCAGGGGAGGGCAGGATTGTTCCCCCAGGGTGACACTGAGTGATGGGAGATGCCCTGAGAACAAGGTGCTGCCCTGAGCCCTTCCCTGCTGATGCCACACACAGGGGTTGAGCAACCTCCTGAGATCAGACAAGGTCATCCTGGTTCTGGGAAGGGAGAGTGAAATGCTGAGAGCTCTTGCTCTGAAAGTCCCCCAAAGACCCACTGAGCAAACCAAGCAGCTGACCCAGATCCCCTCTGCTCTTGCCTTTCCCGAGGGACCATCCTCCAGCCCACCAGCAAACAGGCAACTTTTCAATCCGCCAGCACTACCAACACAGTCTCTTTGGGGTTGAAAATCCTCCCGGGGTTGAAAATCCTCCCGTGACCTTCTCCACCTCCTGGAACTAGATAAAAAAAAAAAGATGTTTCTTTGGCTATTGATGCCAAAGTGCAGAGGGTCTGGCACATGGAGAGGTGGGTTCAGCACTTGGAGAGGTGGGTCCAGCACCCATCATGGGCCATCAGAGATTTCCTATTGACTGGAAGGGTTTCAGGCAGCTCAGGGAGGGGAGGATCAATTATCTGCTGCCATTAATCTGCCGAGCCATCCAAACCCACAGATAAATCACAGATAAAAGCTGTTCTACCTCTTCCAGTGGGGAAACGCCTTCCCCGTCCTGTAAACCTCAAAGACACAAGACTAAGAGGAAAGTTAAATGATTAATTTGTTTTTCAAAACCGTGTCCTGAGAAAAATATCACATTCTTTAGCCGGAGGAAATGTTTTTTGGCAGGCTGAGCCCCTGTAAGCTGTTTGGGAGTTCATTTTAGTTGACTGAGTGTGATTCCACATCTCTGATTAGACACTTACTCCACAGATTGTTGTTGTTGTTGTTAGCCTCCCTATTTAAATTCTTCCCAAACTTCCTGAGCAGGATTTTCTCGTCCAACCATTTGTATTTTATATCCATGCTGAAATACTGCTTTATAAATAGCAAGAGCTTTATCTTGACTGTAACCAGCAACTTCAACTTAAAGCTAAATGCATAATTTACTGCAAATTAAACTTAATGGGACTGGAATAATTATGTTGACTTTTGGAAGTACTTAAGGATAAATACATGATTAGATATTTTGCACACCGTGAGGAAATATTTATTTCGAAATACAAATTCTTCCCATTGAGCCTTTGGATGGAACATTTAGAGGTGACACCAGCAGCATATAGATTACAGTACTATTAAGGCTACTTAAATAAATTACCCGGCTGCATTTGCAGCACTGGAGAGATGGGAAGTCCCTGGAGAAGTGGGGAGTCTGTGCCACCAGTTCCTGGCACAGAGAGCTTGGCACAGCCCTGAATGGGGCTCTTCAGCCTCCACTTCCCATGCCCATCGTGGGAGAAGTGCTGTGGACACCCCTGCAGAGCTGGGCTGTCCCCAGGAACATACCCCAAGAGATAATCCCACCCAGGGCCCCATCCACGTGCTTCTTTCCAAAACAAATGAACCAAGCAACATCAGTATAAATTCATTTTTTCTCCCCAAGGTTGTTTTTAATTTATTTTTTTCCATGAAAAAAAGCTCCATTTTAGAGCTGGCTCCCTCTCTCTTTTTTTTTTTTATCTTTTTTTTTATTTTATTTTTTTTATTTTT